>JANVCC010000046.1:13181424-13273142 GCA_025345505.1 Todiramphus chloris collaris
GCCGTGACAGCGGCGGGCGCGGCGCGTTCGCTTCTGCACGTCGCTGCTGCGGGGAGGAACCATTTGTACCTGTTGAACCGCCGCCCGCCTCCCGCGCACCCCGCCCCGCCGTCCCCCCCCGACCCGCCCTCGCCGCTTCGCCTCTCGCAGCCGGCCGCCGGCGGCATCTCCCTGCCCCGCCGCCTCCCGCGGGGAGACCCTTCCCCGCCGGAGCCCCGTTGCACACACACCCCCCCCCCCGCTCTTTCCCCCTTCCCCTCCGTCCCCGTCCCGCCCCCGCCGCAGCCCGGCCCATGGTACGGTCCGCCGGGGCCGTGCCATCAGGGCAGTGTCGGGGCGCACGTAGGCGGTGCGGGGAGGGGTGGCGGGGGGGGCCGTTGGCAGCGGGAGGGACCGGCGGGATGCAGACGGCCGCGCTCCCCTTCGCCCGCCGCGTTTCAGCTCGGGCTATTAAATCTTACACTGTTCAGTTAATTTTTTATCTTCTTCTCCCGTTCCGCACCCGGTTGGGGGTGTGGAAAACCCGCGTGGCCCCCGCTCCTCTGGTGGGGGGAAGCGGCTCCTCGCACCCCAGGGTGCTCGGGGGATCCTCCAGTCTGGAGGGCGGTGGCCTCGAAGGGGTGAAGTTCCTGACACCCAGGGAGTCTTCTTCAAGAAACTTCTTTTCCCCCCAAAAAAGACAGGCAGCTGAAGCCTCCTGGGCGCTCCCCGTGTCGCACCGCCCCCGCCCCCCCCCCCCCCCCCGGGAGAGCCCGCCCCCACCCCACGAGCCAGCAGCCCAGCAAAGGGCTGAAACGCTGAACATTGTAAGGTGCCTCAGCTAAGCATCAAAGATGATGCCCTACAGGCGGGCACCGTGATGAAGGGCCTTCTTTGGAGACACATGGAGTTGGGCACCCAGCCGGCTGGAGGACTCCCATCCACTCACAGCCAGTCGCCTCCTTCCAACAGAGCCCAAACCAGAGCACGCTGGGGGGAGTGGGCACATTTGGTGGGATCCAACCTCATCCATACCGCTGATGTGAAGGAAAAAATAGATTGGGTGCGAGCGGGGCCAGTGACCGCGCAGCGGCCAGTGAGATGCTGAGCGGTCAACACCCGCCGTCTAGCACAGGACACGAGCACCCCGTCCCTCGTGGGAGCCTCCTTGGCACCGGCCGTCGTGGCTCTGATGGGTGGTTTGCAACCTGCTGCTCTTCCCTGCGTGGTGCGGGGCAGGATTTGGAAGCTATGGCCCAGGCGGGCTCTCAGAGAACGATTCCCCACCCAAAGGGTTTTGCTGGAGTCACCCGCAGCTCTGCTCTCCTGATGCTAGTGTGGAGCGGGAGGACTGGGAGGGGGTGGGCAGCCCCGCTCCTGCGTGACCGCCCGCACAATGCCAGCCTCTGTTGTCGATCCGCGTGCGTGCTGTGTGGGGTGGCTGTGTTTTCACCCAGCAGCTGTCCGGAGCCAGTCACGTAAGTACATCGTCCTCGGTACGGGGCTGCATTGGAGCAAGGAGCAGGCCGGGCGCTGCGAGGTCAGTCAGCACAGAAAGCAACGCACGGCCGTGGAAAACACTCAACTTTGTTTAAAAACAAACAAAAGAAGAGGTATTTTGTGCGGAGTCGGGTGGCCGGGCACCGCCCCGACGCCTCCCGGCTGGGCCCCGTGTGCCGGCGGCTGCTGCACCCACCGCGTCCCTCGACGCTTCTTCAGGCGGTGCCGCACCTTTCGGGCTTTAATTAAAATAAATAACTAAGCCTGGGGGTGCCTTTTGGCCTCAGCCCCCGCTCCCTGCCAGCCTCGGCCGAGCCCGTGGCTCAACCCTTAATCTCTGGGATGAAGGTCCTGCTGACACGGCCGCTGCTGTCCCGGGACAGCCCCGCTTCTCCCCGCCCGCCGCTCCCCGCTTTGTTCCCCGTTGGCTCTCGGTCCCCGCGGCGATGCCGGAACCGCGGGCGGGGTGTGCGGGGACTGGTCACGGCACCCACCGATGTAGGGGATCGGAGCGGGCCGCCCTCAGCCCCTGGTCTCCTCCTCCTCCCGTCCGGTGGACTCGGGGAGACAGCCGGAGGGGAAACGTCCCCTACCCCCGGGGCCGGCAAACGCCGCATCCATTAACGTGCAATTAAAAAGCTGCCCCTTCGCAGAGCAGATCGTGTCCTTTCACACACTGGGAGCGTTGTGGTTACCGGCTCTCCCCTCCGCCCCATCCCACCTCGTCCGTCTCCGCCGGTCCCGAGTGGGCTGGCAGCGGCCGGGCTGGCGCAGGTGCTGCTCCGCTCCGTGTTGTCGGGAAAAGGGCTTTTGTGTTCTCGCCCCGTCTGAATTCTGACAATGACTCCAGTGTCTGCGAGGACACGCACGTTAACCCTCGGTCACAACTGTCTGGGAGTAGGGCCGGGGCCGTGCGGGGACAGGGCCGTGCCGGGCCGGGGCCGTGCTCCCCGTTCCCGGCGGGCACAGCCGGGGCCGTGTTCCCCGTGACGGCGGGAACAGCCGGGACTCGAGCAGAACACCGCAGCTGATGGAACAGTGCGAGAGTTACGTGCGTGCGATCATCCCGAGGAACGGGAACATTTGGGTTGGGACCAGCCACGCGTAGTTACAGCGGGGGGGAAAAAAAACCCCAAACAACACCCAACCCAGCCGCGCTCTGCACCGCCCTAGCGCGGCTGTCAGACCCGGCCCGTGCTCGCCCGGGAGAGCGGCGTGTGCCGGGCCCAGCCCACCCTGCGGCGGGGAGCCGCGGAAGCCGCATTGCCCCCCCCCCCGCCGGCTCCCGTGGGACGGCGGCAGCCCGGCCCTCAGCCCGGCGTGTCACCGGGGGGCCGGGCTCGGCTCGGGGGGTGACAGAACACCGGGAGCAGGTCCTGGGGGGGGCGGGGGCAGCCCCGCAGCCCGGCTCGCCGCTCCTCGCAGCCTCGACACCCGCACGGCTAGGCGGCCTTTGCGGCCCCGCTCCACAAGCTTAGGGATACGGGTGAAGGGACAGCGAGAGCCGGGCACGTCGCGGGGGCTGCCGCTGCGGGGCAGCCGGGCACCGCCGGGGGGGGTGCGGTGAGGGGCGGACCCCGCCCCGCAGCCCCCGTCCCCTCGGGGCGGCTCGGCGTGGTAGAGCCCGGCACACCCCGCTCCGATGGTCCAGCCCCCGCCTGCTCTCCCTCCCCTCCCCCGTCCCCGAATGGTTCACTCCTCCGGTCCCTCCTCCCCCCTCCGCCCGCGCAGTGGTTCAGTCCCGCGGCCGCTCCTGCCGGCGCCGCCATGACCCGGAAGTGTTCCCGCAACACTTCCGGGACGAGGGGGCTTCCGGCCGTGCAGCCCGTTACACCGGCCCGGCCCGGCCCGGCCCGGTTATGTGAGCACCGGGGGCTTCTCCTCACGTGAGTGCCGGGGGACGGGGGGGTGGGGGCCGCTGCCGGGGTTGCTTGGGCGGCGGGGGCCGGGCCGAGGGGCCGGAGCTGCGCGGAGCGGCCGTTCCCCGCCGCATCGGGCCGCCAGCTCCGGAAGGGACCTGCCCCGCCGCGCTCGGCACTGTTGATGGATATTGAAATGGGTTTCTATAAACTCTCGTGTTTATTGATTAGTGTCTGAGGGACCGCTGGCGGCAGCTGCCCGGCGGCTGTAGAAGGTGCGGCTCAGCCGGGGGGGACCGTGCCGGCCTCCTCCGGTGGGTTCCGGGCTGGCCGGGGCCCAGTTCCCGCTGGAAGCGGCCGAGCAGGCGGCGACAGGCCCGTGCTGGGGAACGCCGCGGAACAGGCCGCTTCCGCCGCTGCTGCGGGGAAGGTTTACGAAACAAACCCGCCCGTTTCTGGCACGTCCGTCCCCCCGCCTCCTCGGGCTCGTTGTTTGCGGGACACGCGTGAGCGCGTTTGGGGAAGTTCTGAGCCATTTCTGCCTCCCCCAGCAAACTCAGCGGTCCTCTCGGCTAACGAAGTAGAAACGAGGTTTTCACTCGAGTGGCTTTATTTTTTTTGTTGTTTGTGTTTGTTTTGTTGTTATTTGTTTTTTTTTTTTTTTTTAATGCGGCTTTAAAACTTTACCTTGAGGGATCTACCGAGTTTACTGACGGTTGCTCCACTGCGTAACCAACCGGTGCCCTTCATTGGATGCCCCATCTTCTGGGCTGAGTGGGATTTTTGTAGTTTTGGTGCCTGGTTTTCCAGCTGGTTATTGCACGGCTGCATTGCTGATGTGTTGCAGAGGTGTTCACCCTCTTTACCGCCTTTCTTGAAGGTCGGTAGGTCTTGGCACCTTTTGTTGTGCTATGCACAAGGAAGAAAATAAATAAAACCTTAAAAGTGCAGAAGGTTCTTGGTTTGGTTGGTTGTTTTGACTTTTCCCTGTGCCCATAAGCAGCAGGGAAGGCTGTAAAGATAGGAATGGTGTGTAAGACTGATGCTGAAAGGGAAATCCTAGTAAGAGCAACTCTTCCTCAGAAAAGAAGCTGGGTAAGCAAGAGGAGGATGTGCAGAGATGGAGAGCATTTGATTCCCAGCTGGAAACAGAGCCAGTGGCTTTGGGGACTCACCTGGAGCGTGGCTGCTGCTTTGAGGTCCAAATGCCCAGCAGCTCCTCTGGGTGAGGAGATGCTTCAAAAGCGCCCTTGCAAAGCCTGCACGTGGCTTCGTTCACATTGCGAACCCCCTGAGGAGTGTGGTGTCAGCTCTTGGGGAAGCTTTGGTGTGGACAGTTTTGGTCCTGGAATTCAAGGTGGATAAATTTAGGGCAGGGCTAGGATGGGGGAAAGATGAAGAGCTTCCTTACCTACCTTGGGATTCATTTTCTATACCTTATCTCTTAGGTTTTTGGGCACTTCCATTATTTAAATCATTGCATGGGCAGTTCTGAGAGTGATGTTTAAGAGTTAATTATTGTGTAACTTAGAAGGGAAAGCTGGGTCTAAATTTAGGTTTGGAGGGCTTTTTTAAAGCTCCCTGCGCATGCTGCGTTGGCACGGCACTGCTCTGGGCTGCAGGAGCCTCTCGGTAATCTCTTTCCCTGCCCAGTTCCTCTTCTACCTTGGAATGTGGTGCTGATAGATATGAGTCACACCATACCCAGGTGTTTTCCAGTGGGGTACAACCATGATTTTTCCAGCTCTTAGTTTCTTTTCTTAAAATGCAGCATCTGAAATTGGAAACAAAGCCAGATGCTTTCTGACGTGTGATGTTGGATTTCCAGAGGGAACTGAATTGTTTGATCATTTCAGAAAAAAAACAACCACCCAAACGCTCCAAAAACCCCAACAAATAAAGCAGATGTGCCAACAAGAACTGAAACCTCATGTGTCTGAATATTTAGTAGACAGAACTTGAGCTATAAGTGCTCTTTGGAACACGCCTGCTCAATAATTGCCCATGAAATTAGATCAGCATTCAAAACCACCCTGTGAGAAAATCCATCCGACTTGTTTGCTTTGCCTGTGTATAATCCCAAACGTTACCCAAGCGGATTACAATAAATGCCCTGTCTAGGAGCTCTTCTGCTTCTGGAAACTAGCAGCTCCCATGAGAAGTTGGTGGTGGAGACCGGTGGGTGCGCGCGAGCAAGGTGCGTGCGGCTGGAGAATCGCTCGCCGCTGTAGCTGCCTCCCTTGGCTTCGTGTCGGAATCAGGTGGAGCTTGATGGTGTTTCACAGACCGTGGTGACAGACCCACGCTTGCCTTGTAGCTGGAACATACTCAAAGTGCATTAAAATCCCGGCCTAGGGTAACATGTAAGGCTCTTGGGTCAAAAAAAATCGTTTTTGGAAGCACTCGTTTGATAAACGCTCGTTGTGGAGGAAACACCAAATAAATAGCCTCTGTGATGGACACTGACAGAAAACCGTGTGGCTAATCCGTCTCGAGGGAGGTATTTTAAATTGCTGTGTGACTGTACAGTTACAGTGACTTAAGGAGGCTTGCTGTAAAAACATAATCTGTGTTAAGAGCGGAGCCCGGGCGTGTGACCTGAGCTGTGGTGGGCACAGGGTGCTCGGTGCAAGCCCTGCTGGGCTCTTGCTATGGTTGTGCCTTTGTGAAGGGAACCCGGAGCTGCAGCTTAATGTTTTATTAAGCTATTATGAGGTTCTTCTAAGTGAGAATTTGAAAACAAGGGGGTGTGAAGGAGGAGTACGGTGAGCAGGTGTGCTGGGGCAGCAGCACGGGCAGGTCTTCAGCACCCCCAAACTGAAAGCAGCTATAGATGCCTCAATCGAATGGCCTTTGGGGATAACTGCGTGATTTTTGGCAGTCTGGGCTTTTATCTTATCGAAGTACATAGTTGAGGTTTGCCTCAGAGGAATGAGTACAATCTCCTGCTTAACCAAACTTCTTGGTTTACATAATAATGATCACAATAAACATAGTAATTGCTTCCTATCTGTTTTGTATCTGCTGATTCCAGTCCAGGGAGTTTAGAAAAGTTCTGCTGTGGTAAGTGCTGGAATGAGAGCTGGGCTTTTGTGCAGGTGCTCATCTCTCCGAAGCGTGTCGTGCAAGTGTTTGTCTTTCTCTGTGGCCAGTTGTTCAAAATGCTTCCATTTTCCCATAAGAAAAAAACAACAACTTGGGAATCCTGCTTACTGGTTTTAAACAGGAGAACAAGGTCTGATGGTGGATGCATGGTCAACTTGAGTTTCCTTCTTTGTTGTTATTTTGGTTTGGTGTTGGTTGTTGGTTTTGTTGTTTGTTTGTTTGGGTTTTGGGGGTTTTGGTTTTGGGGTTTTTTTGTCTTCAGAGGAGCTACCCAGTTTGGAAAAAGCTGTTTGTAAAATAAGGGTTGTGCTGTGCTCAACATCTCAAATCCACTTCATCTCGCTTGGCTTCTCCTTGTCTCTTCCCTGCTCTCCACTAAACAGTCTCTTTTTTTTTTTTTCTTTGACTGTCAGGATTTGAAGCCCTGATGGTTTGCTGCGATACCAGCTTTTCCTTAACTCCGACTCGTGCCTCCGAGCAAAGTACGAGCTTGTGTTTGCAGCATAAATACGTCAGTTTAGATTGTCAAGTCCCAACTGCTGATTTGTTTGCCTCTTGTGCTTAAAGGCTGCGTTTCCGCAGGGTGGCAGGGCGAAAAGAAGGAAAGGACCCGGGTGCTTGGCTCATTCCAGAGCGCTGAAGAACTGCACGCTGCTTGGAAATGGAGTTAAGGATGTGTTGGTCAGAACTGGGGTTTGTGGGAATCACTTGGAAAAGATCCTTTCCTCCCTGTGCTTATGGCTTCACTTTAAGGAGGAGCAGGGAGAAGGAAGGTTGTCGTGGTACTGGAGTGGGACTGGTGCTGCTGGTCCCTGCCCTTGGGTATCCTGGCTCCAACGCTGCCACGGATGCTGCGTCGCTGTAGCCAGCGTAGCTTTGGGGAGGATCTTATATAATTGAGTTTCAGTTTGAATAATTCATACGTACGCACTGCTGAAATTTGAAACATTCCTAGTGTTCCTCCCTATTTATTTATTTTTTTTTCAGTTACATCATGGAGTAACTGGCTTTTGATGAGTCTGCGTGTTTTCAGCCAACACAAATTGGTTTTAAACATGCTCTCCTGTTCAAATCCATGAATTTAGCTAAAACCTAAACCTCTATTTAGGCAAGATTCTTACTGAAGTTAGGAGAAATCTTTACCACAAACCTGGTTGTGTTGAAGCTCTGTCTTTTTTCTTTTTAGATTTAATTTTTTTTTCCCTGAGCATCCTCCATTTGCAGTTTGGTCTGGTTCAGCAAAGCCTACATTTTAAAGACTTTTAAGTGCAGACCTTTGCTACGTGGCTCTAAAAAGGGGAGGATGCAAGTAAAGATACACATCAAGAGCACTTGAATAAAACATCATGTTTTGTTCCAAAAATCCTCTTAATATGCAAGATACGTAACCGTGGAGCAGGGAGAGTGGGAGAAGAGCACCTGACTGAAACTACTTTGTCACCCTTATAGAAGAATTTTTGTATTGAAATATGACATCAAGCTTTGTTAAGTGTCAATTAATTCTATTTCTCGATGACTTGCTTATGGAAGCTTGCAGGGATCTGTCATTCTTAATGCTTTGTAGCCTTCTCTCTGAAAAGCTCAGGTTTGGTTGTCGTTGTGAACGTGGATCATGAGCCGTCTCCCAGTACCCGTCAGTTTTATTGCCTGTCTGTGCTAGAGCACAGCAACTAATGTGATTGCATTAATATGCACCAAATCAAGTCTCCTCCTTTCTGGGGGATAATAATTGTGAGGTCTGAGACTTCGTTTCATGACAGAGCTGTGAAAAGGCCTTTTATAAAAAAAAAAAGGCTTAAAATCCATAATCTCTCTACCTTCTTTCTTTTCAGCTGGGCAAGACAGAGTGTTTTGATTTGCAACACACATTGTCATCCTGTTAAGCCTCGTTTGAAGGGCCCATGGTCCTTTTCAGTTTTGCAAGTTATAGCTAGTGCACAGAGTGGTTCTGGTGTTTGGGGGGTTTCTGGTTTGTTTTCCAGGGAGGTTCTGGTTATACCTTTCACAAGCAGCTGGTTCCACCCGGCTCAGTAGGGGTGTGAAACTTCACGCCACGATAACTGCTTACCTGACTTGAACTGGGGAAACCAGTCAATGGTGTGAGGAGCGTTTCCTGTAGAGCAGTGTCCTGTCTACATGTCCCTTCTGTGACATTCCCACCCAAGAAGGACATGGATCTGTTGGAGCGGGTCCAAAGGAGGGCTGGAGCACATCTTCCATGAGGCCAGGCTGAGAGAGTTGGGGTTGTTCAGCCTGAGGAAGAGAAGGCTCCAGGGAGACGTTTTTATGTCCTTCCAGTATCTGAAGGGGGCCTACAGGAAAGCCAGGGAGGGACTTTTTACAAAAGCCTGCAGTGATAAGATGAGGGGTGATGGCTTCAAACTGGAAGAGGGGAGATTTAGGTTGGAAATGAGAAGGAAAATCTTCACTCTGAGGGTGGTGAGATCCTGGCACAGGTTGCCCAGGGAAGCTGTGGATGCTCCCGCACTGGATGTGTTCAAGCCCAGGTTGGATGGGACTTGGAGCAACCTGGTCTGGTGGGAGGTGTCCCTGCTGAGGGCCAGGGGTTTGGAACTAGATGATCCTTAAGGTCCCTTCCAACCCAAACCACTCTATGATTCTACAGTTCACATCTCAGCAGATGTGCTGGCTGCTCTCGGCCGGGCTGACACCCGCTCTGCTCGCGTAGGTGGAGCACGGCCTGACTGAAACCGGCCTTCTTGCAGGGAGTGGCTTCCCAATGTCCTGCCATGGATGGTGACAGCCAGGATGAACTCATCAACAAGAACGCTGCGCTAGGCAAGGGCAGGCGGCAGGGGCTCGCTCTCCTCAGTGAAACAGGTAAGTGCAGCCTCGCCGCGTCCCTGTTTTTCTGCTTCTAGCTTGGAGGACCTGTTGGTTTAACCTCCAAATAGAAATAGAGATGTTTGTGACCGTTAATTTGTTAGTTTGCTTCATAAATTCTGTACCTCAAATTGGAAGTTCCTCGGAAAAAGCAGTTGGATACCACTGAGGAAATCTGGGGTTTCACTTCATGTATAACATCCTGCATCCTTCACTGTCCTCTCTGCACTAGATAGGTATCTCCTCTCTTCTTCTCCTTTCTTTTTAAGAAAGCAATGGTGGAAATAGCTGTGATTCAGAAGATGATACTGGAAGTGAGGAGGAAGACAACAACACTGAGGAAGAAGGAGGTGAGGAGGACAAGGAAGAAAGTGAAGATGAAGAATTAGAAGGTAGGTCTGTTAATGCACATTAACAAATGTTGGTTGGTTTTCTTTTTGTAGTAGTAGTAATTGGAGGAAGAGTTTGGTGAAAACTTTTCCTCTGGTTATGAACCATGACGTATAAATCCCCAAATGCTGCTCTGAGGCCGGTGCCCAATTCCTACAGTAGTAAACAAACAAGTAATACTCCCCAATTTGTAAGTTTTTAAAGCCTTTCTATGTTTGAAGATGACCCACTAGCCCAAGTGCTGCAGTTAGAGGCAGTTGGAGTGAACTCTGCCCCAGCATAGGTAGAAAAAAGACTCTGAGGTGCAGCAATGACTCATGCTGGTTTTTCACTTGTGAAAAGCATGTTTGTTTGTTTGCTTTGGCATCAGCCTCAAGTAAATGTTGTGATGGGGAGTTTTGAATATAAATTACTATTGCTGTTAAGCCCAGGGAGGAGACTTCACTCATTTTCGTTTGAAAAAGGAGTGTGGAGGTTACTTGGATTTGTTAATTCTACTGAAAATGTAGAAGTACTTGCATCTACAGACTGAAACTGCTGCACTCGGTGTTGTTTGGATAGACAAAAATAGAGGGGTTTTTATCACATTCCCTTGCTGGGGAGGCAAGAGCAAAGTTTTCCAAGTTACTGGTTAGACTGATTTGAACAGAGATTAAGAAGTAGACACCAGGTGCCAAAAAGCTTTATTAATCTATAGCTCTGAGTGTTTTGTCCTATGCCCAGACAGGAGAATTGAATAGAAAAGGCAAGAGACAGGGGCCTCATTTTCATTAGTAAAAAGTAATCAAGAAAACAACAACAGCCACCTGCCTCCACCCCCCGAAAAATACCCCAAATAAGTGAGAGTGGGTTTTAGGTAACTTTTTGATGCTTCTTGAAAACATTGGTTTAATTCACAGGTCTTAGGGAAAAGACTATCACGTGTCTCTGTATTTTGTACTAAAAATTAAAACACCTTTTCAGAATGCTAAGTGTTTAAAATCAATTTTGCTCAAACCCAAGCTTTGAGCGGTTTCCAGCTAGGCACCCAGTTCCCTTGGCTCTCAAAAATCATGATTTCCTGGTGAAATCTTTCATCAGCTCTCTGCAGGTGAGCGCATTGCTGCTTCTTGTCCTCGGGTGTTTATTTAAAAACCAAAAACAAAAGGATGAGTTGGATGCATAGCTTCATTACAACTTCTATTTTTTAACCTCGGTGTTCAGCGGTGGCCTGACATATCCTACTCTCTTGTTGTTTTGATAATCTGTTGTTTTTCTGCTGTCTGTCCTTTTAATCTCTTGCAAGACTAGTCACATTATCAGGCTTTATTTTTTTGCCAGAGTAATCCATTGCTTTTTAGTGAGGGGATTTAGGAAAAAAGAAAACAGCAAAAGTTATTGCCTCAAACTGGGGAGGCTGTGCTTCGCCCTTGCACCCCCGCAAAATAAGCTTACTTGGAATTTTCTGTTAACTGGTTCCCCATGCTGCCCCCCAGTCCCACCCCCCCAATTCTTGCTGCTGAAGATTGTTTTTCATCTCTCACTTTTTAAGATTGCGAAGATGACGATGAAGAGGAGGAAGAGGAGGAAGAAGCTGAGGCTGCTGCAGAGGGAATGACTGATTCCCTGAAATTAGAGGCGCACGGCACCAGAGCGAGCGTTTCCTCTGACGAGGACGGTGAAAACTGCCCCATCTGCCTCAACACCTTTAGGGATCAGGCCGTTGGGACTCCAGAGAACTGTTCCCATTACTTCTGCTTGGACTGCATTGTGGAGTGGTCGAAGGTGAGCTCTTGGGGTCCCTGCTCTCCTGTGCCCTTCTCCCTCCTCTCTGATCGTGCTGTTCTGCTATAATGAGAACACCAGGCTGTAATATTTATATTGGCTTTCTTAAGCTTTTTTTTACATAGACCTGGATTCCTGCTCCGTCTGGCAGGATTCATGTTTGTGGATCTGTTTTTCCTGTACTCATCCTGATCTGTTCTGTTCTCTGAAAGCTGTAGTGTCATAAGCAAGTGTCTTCCTAGGCATCTAAAATACTACTCTTTTTCCAAGTCAAGTCACCAGTAATGCTGGTTTTCTTTGTGGGTGTATATTTCTCTGTGTATTTATCTTTATCTCTTGTAGAATTCTGTGTTGTGACCATTGGGTGGGGTAGCATTTAAACGTAGAAGAGATAAAAGAGCATTGGCTAAATCAGCAGTTTGCTCTGAACTCTGTTTCAGTCAGTTCCTTGCCACCTAATTGTAGTTCCCATATTCATAACCAGCGTGAGAATTACAACAGAACTCACTGTGTGTGCAGCAGTAGCAGTGGTAATTCAGTTAAAGATTCTTTTTAAATCACTCTTACTGAATAGATTTGTAAGCAATTCCCAGTTGCTCATTCATACCATCAAAAAAAAAGTGCCTTGAACTAGGAACACTGTTTCAAGGGAAGAACTTTGATGTCACTTTGGCAACTGAGTAACAATTAAATGACTTTGATATAATAAGTGGAAAAAAAAAATGTGTGTTTCCTCTCCTACAATAGGTTGGTTGTGAACCAGCTAAGTCCGATTTAAGTACTTAAAATGTCAAGACCAATAGCTCTGAAAATGTTGACCGCATTAATTTAGTGCTTATTGCATTAATAATTGAAGATTTCTTTTATAAAAATTGAAACAGAGATGTGCTTATTAACTGTATGGTTTGGTTTATTTTTCTAGAATGCAAACTCCTGTCCAGTGGATCGGATCCTCTTTAAGTACATTAGCATACGGGCACATTTTGGTGGTAAAACCTTAAAAAAGGTACGTTTTCCCCTGTAGCAAGCACCAAGGCCTTTTGCCACAAAATAGGTTTTCACAGGTTTAGGCTTCTAGTGTGATTACTTGATACTCGGTATCTGGATGAATTATTTCTTTCCTATTTTGAGATTAACATTTTAAGGAGCCATTATAATTTCCCTTCCTCCTTAACCACGTTTCCTGCTGTGTCACTCGTGGCTTCAAGTGTGGCATCGTTTCTGATGGCAAAAAGGGTGGGTTTCGTAATTGCCTCTTTGCCTAACGAGCATTTTGACTCTAAAGGAGAGTGTTCTTCATGGATAAGCCTGTCCCTGTAGGGAAATGCCCCATGTGCTGCAAGTGCTGGTGTAGTACAAGTAGGAGCAATCCAGGTTAGATGTGATCTCTTCCTTGTGTCTTGCTGCCAGCTGTACCGTGTAGAAGTTGGGCTCATAAATGGGGAGAGACACGAGGCAACAGTAGAGGCTCAGGCTGAGTGTGCTGGTAATTCTCTCTCAAAAGAATTTCAAAGAGCTGTCATTGCTCTTTATTAATATCAGAAACATGGTGGCCTTCAGGGGACACGTAGGTGTTCAATGCTCTGTTTTCATAAACTGGTGACTGTTAAGTGTTAATTTGCACTTCTGTTAAAATACAAATGTTTAAACATTATGTTGGGAGGGGAAGCTAAGTTTGCTCTCTTCTTTTGGCTTGTTTTGGGGGATTGTGTTTGTTTGTTTGACTACTTTGGGGAGTTTTGTTTTCACCTGTTCTTAAAATGCGGTTTTCTGTACTTGTTGGTGTCTGACAATAGACAAGTAGTAGAGTAGTAGATAGACAAGTACAAGTAGTAGACAAGAGTAGATGTTTTCAAGCATTTGATCATGTCCTAGATGTGTTGAATGAACTGAGTGAAGGTTCTGGCATGGAACAGCCATTTTGGTTCCTTCAACTTTTAGATTTTACTGCAGGCACTGTTAACATGACAATGGATTTTAGGAGTGCCACATTCTGCATAAAATATGAATCCCTCTTGTATTTAGATTCCTGTTGAGAACACAAAAACTCAGGGTAACGACGGAGAGGACGATCCAACCTTTTGTGAGGTGTGTGGCAGAAGTGACCGGGAGGATCGCCTGCTGCTGTGCGATGGCTGCGATGCAGGGTAAGAGGGGCTGGACTCAAGGTAGCACCCGTGTGATCGCAGATGGCACTGTGGAACTGGCCAGCCCTGGTCTCCTTTGGTCCACGGGCACCACCTGGTCTGCAGGCTGCCCCTTGGGTTCATCATGTGGCCAGGTTTGTATCTGTGTGTGTGCAGTGCAGGCATCCCTGGGATGCAATGGATCCTTTTCTGATGATGTAGCAGTGTGTCTGTGGAGAGTCCTGCGTACACCAGGGCTGCAGACCACCAGCACAGGTGACCTTCAAGCAATGAAGATGTTTGTGCTCATCCACTCAACATCTGGGTGCATAGAGGGTAAAAAATCCCATACATTCTGTCTCCTTGAGAGGGAGCATGACTTTTCCCAGCTGATGGGGCATTAGTGTTTCTGGAGAAGAGACTAAATCAGGAAAGCTGAATCTTGTTAAGCATGTCATCAGAGCACTGAGTTTAAAATACTTAAATACTTAATCAAAACTAGTGTTTCATGGGTCTTCTCCAAAATAATGTCTTTCAGTTCTTTCTGAACTTTCATAAGCCTTATCTGAACTCAGGGTATTGCGTCGGACAATTGCTTCTGACAGAATGAGTGTGAGTAAAATCAGTTTACTTGGAGTTTTTTTGATAAAACAAGTATTGCCTTATCTTTCTCTAAGGCCTGGCATTGAGTTTTGCTAAGAAGATTTTGTGTGATGGGGTTCCTTCCCTATCCAGGGGACTGTAGAAAGCTGTTGCAGTAAGGTCTCCAGTGTCCAGAGTTTTCGGGCTGCGAATCTTTGCTTGTAAAATGGGTCATAATGTGACTGCAGAACTCCTGGAGATAATTTGTGAAGTATGCAGTGAAGTTCTTGCTACAAGTACGTTTGTGATGACTTTGGCCAGAACCTAACAATAATACTTGTCAGGATGCTACTTTGGGGAAATGATCTCATTCCTGGTGGCTGGCAGTTGGAGCACTAACTCTCCTTTCCCGGAGAAGGAAGACACTTTGCTGCTCTAATCTTAAAGGAATGATTTATTTTAAATGTTGTTTTTCAACTTCATCATCTTAAGTCTCTGGAAGTGTAAAATCTCACCTGCTAAGCCGTGCCCTTTCATGCAAGAAGGACATGATACTCCCTTTGGTATCAACAATTAATCTATTTTAGTATAAAGATAACATTGGCAGCTTTAACAGTCTAGCTGCAAATTGAGTATCTCGCAATGTCAGGAACAGGTTTGATAGACAGGATCTGAAGTTGGATTGATGGGTGGAAAGTGAATTGACAGCTGTAGTTTCTCTCTGGTTTTTGTTTGTTTGTTTGGGTTTTTTTGTGTTGCTATAAAATGGGATTAGCGTCACATAGATGTTCTTCTCTTTCCATACTCTGGCCAGGCACTGAGATATGTTATTCAGACAGTGGATTTTGGCAGAGGGAGGTAAAACAGAGAGCTTCACTCTTTTTCCTTTACTTATTTCAGAGTTAAACACTGTCCTGCATCAGAAATAATAGTGGGAATTCCCCTTTTAGGAAAAGAACAATGTTGGTCAGAGAAATGTTGCTAATATGAAGCTGAACCTCTTACTTGAAGACTCTGTTCTCCCTGTGTCCCTTGCCTGGGGAACTTGGTCTAAGCACTTGCTTTTCATGGGAAGCATCTCATTTACTTGAGAAATCTGGTTTAATTCTTTTTAGTGGTGTAACTTGAACATGAGTTGTTCCAAAAATTCTGTGCTCCTCACACATGTTGCTCTGGCTGCATTTTAATTGCTGAAAATGGAATTGGACAAATTATGGAACCCAAGTTGGGCAACGTGGAAGGGTTTTCCTAGGCAGTTTATCTGTCAGCAGTTGGTGGGACTGTTCAGTGTAGCTGCTCAGCCTGTTGGGTAGAGAGCATTTTGGTAGGCCTACCTACGGGAGCATCGTGCTCTCTCCTCTGCCTTTGAGATTCTGCATCCGGCTCTGGAGCCCCCAACACAAGAGGAATGTGGACATGTTGGAGCAGGTCCAGAGGAGGGCCATGAAGATGATCAGAGGGCTGGAGTGCCTCTGCTCTGAGGTCAGAGAAAGTTGGGATTGTTCAGCCTGTGGAAGAGAAGGCTCTGGGGAGACGACCTTGTGGCCTTTCAGTATCTGAAGGGGGCCTATAAGAAAGCCAGGGAGGGACTTTTTACAAAAGCCTGTAGTGGTAAGATGAGGGGTGATGGCTTCAAACTGGAAGAGGGGAGATTTAGATTGGAAATGAGAAGGAAATTCTTCACTCTGAGGGTGCTGAGACCCTGGCACAGGTTGCCCAGGGAAGCTGTGGATGCTCCATCACTGGACATGTTCAAGCTCAGGGTGGATAGGACTTGGAGAAACCTGGTCTAGTGGGAGGTGTCCCTGCTGAGGGCAGGGGGTTTGGTACTAGATGATCTTTAAGGTCTCTTCCAATCCAAACTATTCTATGATTTGATAAGGACAAGCACAATGTTCAGTCGGGGTGGTTGGAAGTCATCATGGTTCATCTCCAGCCCTGCAAGCAGCTGTCTGAAGCCAGTGACTGACCAGTGCTCTCCAGCCCAGCATGTGCAGTTACACAGAAATCCTCAGCACCAGTTGACTTAATGGTGTCAGGTCCGAGGGGCACGATGCCTTCATTCAATGGAACAAGGCACTGCAGCTGCCTGTCACGCAAAATGAAGTGGTCCTAAGTAACAGTAGCATTAATAATCTGTTGGTTTGCAGGAAGCTGGTGGTGTTTCCTGACTGCCCATCTCCCCAGGACCTCAATCCTCTCCTTTCTCTTTGCCACCATCAGTTTTGGCCGTGGGTCTTTTTTGCAGATTGAGTTCAAAAGGCAAGCAATACACCACACAGTGAGGGGAAAAATGCTCACTTTTCTGAACTATTTTTGAGCCTAAAGTAGGCAAAAAGCATCTAGAATTGAAGACCCTTATATAACCATCAGGTCACATCATTTCTCTGGAGATTGGTAGAAGCAGATGTGTAGACCATAGTTTCAAGCTTAACAAAATGTGTCTGCCTTATGTAGCGTGTGGATAAAGGTAAAAAGCTCTCCCCTTCGTAAGGAGCACGTCGTTTGACTTCTATTTCACTTTTTTCTTTTCTGAAGGTATCACATGGAATGCCTTAATCCACCTCTGAGTGAAGTCCCTGTAGATGAATGGTTCTGTCCAGCCTGTGCCCCCATGGGTGTCAGTGCTGCTGCAGGTAAGGACTTTGTGGGATCTGATCACAGGAAATCTTTTCCTCCTGACTTGGATGATGTGAAGCATGTGCTGTTTCGAAGAGATGTTCAACCTCTGGTTTCATCTGTTTTAAATAATTGTCAAGAGGGGTTCTCTCTGGAGCCTAAAGAGTTAACTTGAACTGTTGACTGATAAGAGGATCTTGTTTATTAAGATTTTTTCATCTGCAGTTGCAGCCTGTGGAGCTACTTCTTACAGGCATTCTGTAACCTTCTAGAAAACAGAATAACTCCCCAAAACCCCAGCACCTTCCTGAGGCAAGCCCAGCACCTTGGTGCCACTGCACGTGTTGCATTGGAGACAGTTTCTGAGTGTCCTGACCTCTGATTGCTGAGGTAGCAGCAATTTCTGTTAGCTGGAAAATCATCTTTCTGTGTAACAGCCTGAAGCAGTGGTGTCTGTGCTTGTTTCCTCCTGAGAGAATCCTGCCTGCCTTTGGAAGTGATTGCTTCAAGAAAGGGAATACTGTTTGTTTGTTGGGCTTGGGCTTTTTTTTCCTGTCTAAAATCCATGAAGTGCTTTCACCTGTAGACAAGTTACCTGGGCTTCTTTTCTTTCAAGATACAGACCACATCAGTGAAGAAGAGGTCGCTGCCCTCGTGGCTGATGTTACTCCTACCACCAGTAGGCTACGCCCGCCCGTCCGAACCCGAGCTATAGCCAGGACTCGGCAGAGTGAGCGGGTTCGGGCAACGGTCAACAGGAATCGGATAACAACAGCACAACAAATCCAGGTATTGAAGAGGATTTGCTAATGAGCCTCTGAGAGAACCTTGTGGAAGGTCCTCCTGAAGTAGCTCAACTCTCTGGGTTCACTGTCCATAGCATGATGGTTGGTAGTTGGGGAGTTCTTTTCAGCTGAGATGCAGAAGAGGTGCAAATTGAGTGCAGCACATGACCAAGACACTCTGCTTTGAAATCTGCAGTAGCTTCCTCTCTTAATCTGCATTTTTATCACCTTAACTGTGAGCAAAATGTTATTTTCCTTCCCAGTGGCTGTTGATGAGCAGTTTGAGCTCTGCTTCTGGGGTTTTAGCATGCTTTTTGCAGAGTTATTTGGCATTTGTGCATTTCCTTGTTTGCCCTCCTACCCCCTTTCCCACAGCACTAGAACCTGTTGGCCACCTTCAGACAAACTGAACTAAAAAAAAAAAAAAGCAGCATTTTTAAGGTTTCTATGTTTGTGAAAATCAGCCTCTTCTTGAAGAGAAAACCCCCAGATGCTGATGTCCTCAGTGATGTGGCACCATGAGTTCAACCACAATAACAAGATGCTACCCCAGATACCCAGGGTCCCTTAAATCTTTTACTTACTGAACTGTTCACTGAAGATGGCTGCAGCTGAGATGTTTCTGGAGGTTTCTGTTGGCTGTAATAGTTACGGTCCTTTAGATAACAATTGGCTTGCTGCAAATGGAGAACTTTCAGACTTGGGGAATCTCCTGCCTGCTTTGCCTTTTGGCTTTAGCCAAAGCACCCTGCCTGCCACTCACATAAATATACAAAGCCTTAAATTGCACAGGAGCATATGCTGTGACTTAGTGTGGAAACAGAGCCTGTAAATAACTTCCATGGGACTGTTAATTGGTTCTGCACTGAAGTTGCTGTTGAATTTGGGAGAAACGTGTGAAATACTACAGCACGGATCTGATGTGTGCACTGTGGTGGGAAATAAGGACAGTGAATCATCTGTAACATCAGAAGCACCTCTGCATTTGCTACACTCTCATAAAGCTATCAGTTCTTGATGTGTTGTAGTTGCCTGAAGAAAGGTGAGGGGGTAGGAAAGACACCCCTGCACATGGCAGGGATTTGGACTAGATCCTATTTAAAGGTCCTTTCCAACCCAAACCATTCTATGATTCTATGACATCTAAGGATTATGGTTGGTGTGGACATGGCCAACTTAACACAGCTGTTGAGAGAAACCTGCTCTTAATGTTCTTCCAACCAAAGGAAGGAACAAACCTCTGCTGTTTGCCCATCAACGAGGCTTTGTGTTCTCATTTTGAGGCGGGTGGTTCAGAGTCCATATGCTTCAAATGTGGCTGAGCCTTCAGTATAAGAGAGGAAGAGGAATTTCAACCTGGTAGAAGAAGCCCTTACTTATCACAGACAAGTGGTGCTCTGGAGAGAGACTCACACCTGCCGTTTCTGTGAGGTCCCTGAGGTGTGTGTTTGAAGTGCTGCCTCTGGATGTGTTTTCACAGCAGTGGGTAAATCTGACCAGAAGAATGAGGTGTTTAAGACACTGTGTTGGCTTTTCAGTCTTTGCTCATCTTGCTTTGGTGTGTGGCGAGCCATAGAACAGTTAGGTGGATTTGGGAAAGTTCAGAGGGGACTTTTTCATTGAGGAAATGTCAGCTGTGGGGATTGTTCTCATTTAAAGAGACAGAGTTAGGCTGGGCATGGCTTGTGATGGGAGGCTGAAGAGCAAGGTCATGTTCTCTTTAATATGACAGTCAGAGAAAGGTGACGTAAGTGCTTAACTGGCACCTTGGTCACACGAGAGCTTTTCATTCAACTCTCAATTTCCTTTTTCATCAGATGCTTTTATGCCTGACTTGTTGACTTTTAGATAACCTGTATCTTGTAATTTCTAATCCCCTCTACAGCATGTGCCAAGGTACCTCATGTCCTCTCTTCTGGATGAAACAATTGAGGCAGTCGTCGCAGGCCTAAACACAGCCATCTACCAGCGTCCTCTTACACCACGGGCTCCCACGAGGCAGAAAAGAAAAACAGGTAAGAGCATCAGACACCTCCTCTGCTTCCCATCTGCAAGGATAAAAGCTTTGGGAAGATAAGCCCCAAATACTCTAGATCAGCTGCCATAGCGGTGCAGCTACAACAATATGCCACCTGTATTTTCTTCTTTTCCCACACTGCCTCTGCCCAGAGGTGTCTTGAAGGTTGCTTTCAAGTAAATCCTAATGACTGCACTTTTTCTGCTCTGCTGTTTTGTTCTGCTGCAGCCCCACTGTAGGTCTGTGCCACGGGGGAATGGGCAGGGGAGTACAGGGTAAAATGCAGCGCCAGCACTTAGCCAGCTACTCGGTTGTCTTTTGTCCCATCAGGTAGGAGGAAGAAAGCAGGAGGCAAAAAAAGAACTCAGACAAAATCCGCTGGGAAGAAGAGTTCAGGGACGCAGCTGAAGAGACGCAAACGCCTGATAAAGAAGAGAAGGGGGAAAAAAATGAGAGTAAGATCACATGTGAGTTTCTGCTCGTGTCCCACTGTCATTTTTCAGCCATCTGTAAAAGCACTATAAAATGGGATTCAGTGGGAAAAAATACTGTCTTACAATAATAGCAGATAACAGTTTTCTGGTGGGAGTATGTGCAGGATGTGTGCAGAGCACTCCAGAAAGATGCTGTACCTAGAAATGAATTGCACCTTCCAGGCAGGTGTGCTGGGTCTGCTGACAAATCCTGTTACCTGAGCTGCGGAGATCACACCGCAGAGAGTGTCCTGCAGGCCCTGCATTGTGCCTCGTCGTGTCTACTGCAGCAGTACCAAGTAAAAATTGCCCCTGCCTATTCTTTTTAATAGGTTGTGGATGTTTGTGTTTGTTGCAAACCCAATTATTCAGCCGTAAGGGCTCTTAAAATCCCTTTCAGTTTGGGTAGTGTTCCCATGTGACCTATGCCAAGTACTCTGCTCCAGCCTGACTTGTGTCCTCAGCTGTCCTCAGCTAGAGTTGACATCCTACAGCCACAGCTGTCCCTCCAGCCTTTAGTAAGGAACTGACAACTTTGAGTGACATTATGAAGGATTTTTAGAAACTTACCCGGTCACTTTAACCTGATAGGTGCTGTCTCTGTATGAAGTGACATATAGGCCATAGCTACAAGTTTAATAAATGCATTAAAACAGTTACAGACAAAACCACAGATCACTTCTGCTACCAATGGTAGCAACCCAATGACTGTACTTGGCCTAAGTGAAGAATCTGGGGGTTTAAACCTGGGGTACATACCTGCCCTAACACACAAGTAACCCAATCCCTTTATCCGTGCAGGTGAAAAATGAGGTCACTGCTCGCTCCCGTATCGCAAGGACTCTTGGTCTCAGCAAACCCGTGCGTGGGGCCTCGCTTCCTTCCATGTACAAACCAACCGAGCCCTCGCTTGGCCTGATGAGAGCAGACATCGGTGCAGCTTCTCTGTCCGTGTTTGGAGACCCGTATGAGTTGGATCCTTATGAAAGGTGAGAGATCTCTGGATCGTGGTCAGAGACCTGATAATTTCAAGTTTCGGGTTGTTTGTACACGTGATTTTTTTGCACGAGCGTAGGTCTGGCATCTGAAGATGGCTTTGGATCCACAGCTTGTAATAAATAAATAACACATTGGCCTCTTCTTCCTTTCCTTCTTGGCCAAGTTGTTGACCTCTTAGAGAGTCATCCTCCTTTAAAAAATGTTGCTGAAATAATAAGCCTGGTGAAAACCTTTAGCATCTGTGGGGTTATTCAATGGCTAGAATCTGAAGGAGTGGGATCCTAATCATCCATTTCCTATTTACTTATTTTAAGTGAAGACAGCATATTTGGTATGCAACAAACAAAAGATTCCACAGGTCCATTTAATTGTTTCTCTTTTTCCCATCTTCACTTTTCCAGACACTTGAAATTCAGTTGGAGTCTTACTGTGCCATAGTTTGTGTCACTCTTCAGCTTTGGGTGTTGGGGAGGTGTCATCTGAAATTACTGTTAGTGAAATTTAATTTTCCCTTCATAAAAGGAATATGCTTTTAATATTTTAAAAATAAGAATCTACATTTGAATCTCTGCTGACTGGATTATGCTGTTCTGTTTATGTAGCCACAGGAAATACGTGCATTGCACAAATGTTTTTTAATGTATCAAAATAAAACAGTGCTCTCTAACCCTACCTGTCCTAATTGTGTTATCTGCTTCATCTATTCGACGTGAAAAACATTCAGACAATTTCAGGATTCATGGGTTTGTGTTTACCCACAGTAACGAAGAAGTTCCAGCAAATCCAGATTCACCAGTGAGTGCCAAAAGGAGAGTTCTCTCCCAGTCAGCACTGAGGTCTCACCGCCCAGTAGCCAGACCTATTTCAGTGGGACTTCCCAGGTAAATATCCATCAAGGTGCTTATTTAATTTTTCTTAATTGTCTAACGCCCCTAACAAAAGAACAGACTGGGGGGTTGTCCTCATTTAACTCTTTTCTTACCCCAGTCATTTTGAGGGTGTATGCATATGCACACGTGCCTGTGTTTTGTAGATAAATAACCACAGCATTCTATGCAAGAAGTTTTGGGTTGGTTTTTTTTTTTTTCCTTTTGAATATTGAAGGGCACACACTTATTCTTTCCTAAAAGCTGTAATTATGGCATTGAAATTCCAAATTGGTATTTCCACCCTAGTCTGGCT
The DNA here is from genome assembly GCA_025345505.1 of Todiramphus chloris collaris. NCBI lineage: Eukaryota > Metazoa > Chordata > Aves > Coraciiformes > Alcedinidae > Todiramphus > Todiramphus chloris. The sequence goes on from JANVCC010000046.1 coordinate 13,203,649, forward strand.
CTTCTTCCGTTCTATTTTGGGATTGGTTATTAACCCCATTAGTATGTTTTAAATCCTTGTCTCCTAACCTTTAAAAAAAAGCCCTTGTTTCTTTGAGGGGGCTGGGGAATCTAATTACACATCCAGAGGAGGAGTTGTGGGGTGTACCCACCCTGCCCAATTCCTCTGCCATTTGTTGGAGCTAAGAAAATTGAGAGAAAACTTAGTTTGATGCTGCAACATAACAGTCATTTTGCTGTCTGTGTCTGTGCAGACTGCATCTCTGTGCCCACCTCAGCCAGGGAGCATTGCTGGGACCTCCCATGGGCAGCCATGGTGGGTGTTCTGGGCTGGGGTGTAGGACCAGTGCAGAGAGGTAGGACACAGGGAGCAGGAGCATGATGAGAAGAAAGGGGATGGGGAAAACAACTGAGGCAGGTACCAACCAAGTCAACTGCAGGGCTGAGGGAGCTGAAATGAAGCTTAAATGATTAAAGGTGTGAGAGATTTACTTGGCTGTCCGCTGATGCATCTGACTTAGAGTGAAGGTTGGTGTCTCAGGATTAAGATAGTATATTTCTGTGACATGTTTTTAGTGTATGTTGTATTTGGAAAGCCTGTTTCGTAGTCACACAGAAAGGAAGTGTAGCTCCCTCAAAGAGCTGAGTCTGAGGGTCCTTTTTGAAATGTTTTTGTTGATTGTTTATTTTTTTTTAACAACAAAAATCCAAACCCAACACCAAAAACACTCAAACCTTTTCAGCTCATATTTCAAGAGCAGAGAACTTCTAGTTAAACCACTTTCTTAAGATTGAGTAATGCTTAAAGGGGAGTGTTTGTTGTCCCCTGTGTGAGGGCATTGCTGCTGTTTCAGTGGCATTCCTCCAATGCCATGCACTTACGTGTATCTGGAGTGGTGCTGAGCACTGGTTTGGGCTTCATTGCTGTTTTTGGATAGCAGGGTAAGCTAGAGGAATACATTTGTGATCAGGATTTAGCAGGGGATGGGGAAGAGAGGCAGCTGGAAATATCTCTGGAGTGCTGAACAATGGTTTTATGCTTCAAAAATGCATCTTAAATGCACTGAGAAGTTAATCTTGACACAGAACATAGTGAGCACTGCTCTTAAGTAAGCCTTTGCTTACCAGAGGTCTCTTCTGTGATCACCTGCTTTCCCATCCTGTGATGTCCCTGTGGCAGGTCAGTAAAAGCTTCCCCTTCTGTTGTCAGAGGGAGATGGAGGCTGAATGACTCTAGGAAAGCCAAAACTACAGGTGAACTTCCCTGGCTGCCCCCTGTTTATGCCCTTGATTTTGGTTTCTTTTTAATGTAATGTGTGTGTATAGAGCTAGTGCTGAAAGAGTAAAGGAAATGTAACCCCTCTGAAACATGCAGAAGCAGCGTCCCTGCCCTGAGTCCTGATCATGAAGCAGAAGCTGCCCCTGTGCCTGATCTGTTGGGGAGTATCCTGTCTGGACAGAGCTTCCTCATGATGAGTAGTTCGGATGTGGTCATCAACAGAGACGGTTCGCTGACGGCGAAGAAGGCAGGTAAGGGTTTGGCACTTCATAGTGCAATTAGCCTCTTTGTTTCATCCGTGCCTGCCCTGGTCCTACAGGCTGCCCAGCTTCAAATACAGGGATACATCTGAAAATGTAGGAGAGATTCAGGACTGGCCAGCAGTAATCCATCTGATGAGATTCTTACCTATGCTCTGCAATAGTGTTGCTTGTCTCTGTTTTAGTTGCAGAGCTGAGAGGTTACTGGAGGATTTTAGTTGTAATAAGTAGTTTTCTTTCAACAATACTGTCCTGTAGCTTCATGCTTTTATTTCATTTTTATTTTTTTTTAAAGGACTGGATAGAGGATAGAGCAAGGATAACTTAGTACCCAGTTTTCCTGGCATTTGTCATGTGTTGCTGCCACGCCCGTGAACTCTACTTCATTTTGAAGAGCAGTGATGAGAACCTTGGGAAGGGGTTTCTTTGCAGAAGCAGAGCTCTAGGATATGTGCTGTTGTCTTCAGCTGTGTCTTCCCTTGGCGTGGTGTTGTTTGGAAAGAATCCCTTCAGACTGAAATGTAGAGCTTTATTCTTAAAATAAATACCTTTAACATTGTCTGTTATAGGCATTTTTATCAGGGTAATAAACATGAATCTGGTGACATCTGCAAAACAGAGTAATTTCTTTCCTAAATATTAGTGTTTATCTCAAAGATGCAGTTGTCTGACATTAAACCTTGAGCACCTGAACTATCAGATTGCTTTATTTCTGTGTGGTGTCTGTGAATCAAAGTGGAACTTAATAATTAGCTCAGTACTTCTTTTAATCTTGGGGAAAAATGTCCAGACACGTACTGAAAAGCTTAATTTTGTTTGCTTGTGTGCCACAGCTCCACTTCAGAGAAAGTCAACAACTGACTCAAGAGCAGACGATGGTTCAGGACACAACAGCCAGCCGAGTACAGTGCGCTCAGGGACCACAGCAAGCAGCTCCACTGCTGGACCTTCCCTTTCCTCGGGACTGAGTACTCACACCAGACCCTCTTCCTCAAGCTTGTTCCCATCGCCTTCACCCTCACTGAGCAGGATTGAGCCTGCAGCGAACCCTGCACAGGCTACATCAGAAAAGGCAACTGTGAAGTCAGGATATTCAATGACACCCAGGTCTGTTCAGACTCAGAACGTAGCTACTCTGAGCAGGCATGGCTCCAAGGTGGATGAAATGCCCAGATTTAATGGAAACTCCAAAAACTTTGCACCTACTGACTCATCTCTAAAGCCCCTGAGCTGTAACTTGAATTCTGTCTCAAAAGCTGTAACTCTGAGGCAACCATTAAAGCCACCCCCCAAGAGAATTGACATCTTTGAGCTTCCCAGGATACCAAAGATTAAAAAGGAAACCAGCAGCAAGCAGGTGGAGACAGAACCTGCAGGGAGCCAAAGCTGTGACATCCCCAGCTCCTGTATGACCCAGCTGACGGGCAAAGAGAGCGCTAATCAGCCGGGGAAGGGCAGCAGAGGGGAGAGTCAGAAATCGAATGCCAGCGAATCTCAGCAGCAAACGCATGCGAGCGGCGCGTCTTTTTCCCCCGCCGCAAGCGCGTACGGCAGTTCTTCACTGCTGGGCTCTTCGAGGAGCAAAGGCCCGAGCTCTTTTGAGAGTTTTAAAATCAATATCCCTGGAAACGCGGGGCAGCCAGGCAGAGTGTCTAACCCAGGGTTTTGTAACACCTTCCGCCCTGTGGATGACAAAGTACAGCAGAAAGAGAATCCTTCGCCTCTTTTCCCAGTTAAGAAAAAGCAGGTCAAAAGTGAAATATATGATCCCTTTGAGCCCACCGGCTCGGACTCGAGTTCAGCGAGCAGCAGCCCTGAAAGGCTGGGCTCAGGGATCCCGCTCACTAATATTACCAGGACTATTTCCATTGAAAATCCCAAAGTGCAGACGTTCCAGACCATCCGTCGCTTCACCCCTTACCTGGTGGAAAATATATTTGGATCTGAGGCTGACTCTGACGTACCGCCTGGTGACACCAAGCCTCGTGACGATGTGACGGTGAAAAGCAGGATTGTAGAGCAGATCTCTGATACAGAGGACAATAGGGATGAGGGAGACTTTCTAAGCAGCCCCTGCACTTCATCTGCTGTTAAGCAGATTTCTAACACTGAGTGTTTAAAGGAGGAAAGCAGAGAGGGACCTAATGTGTTCTTTAATGCCGAAGAATTGATTAGACCTAATATTAATGTGAAACTAGAGCCAGATAGTCCCTCAAGGAGTGATGGGCAGCAGAAAGGAGAACAAACAGCAAGGCGATCGCGTTCCAGATCCCGTTCGACCTCCAGCTCCCGAAGCAAGAAGAAGATGAAAAGGAAAAAGGCACTTGTCAAAGAGCGTAAGAGGTCCCGATCAGGGTCTAGAGACAGAGCACGCTCAAGGGACCGAAGCTCCAGGTCTACCTCTTGGTCAGGTGGAGAAGAGCAAAACAAACCACCCACATCGAAACCCAAGAGCAGGAGGTCTTCTACTGACCGATCTAGCAGTCATGAACGATCCAAAAAAAAGAAAATGAAGGATAAAACCAAGGATAAAAAGGCAAAAACTTCTTCGTCTAGGGAGAGAAGGAAATCCCGGTCACGTTCAGGTAGTCCTGGAAGTACTTCTGATGTCTATGAAAACAGGAAAAAGAAAAGACGGTCTCGATCAAGGTCAAGGAGGAGGGAGCGTTCCCGCTCAAATAGCATCGAGAGGACTAAAAGGAGGAAACACAGGAGAGACAAAAGCTATGAGAGGCATGATAAAGATAGCAGCTTGAGATCAAGGGACAGAAAGAGATCGAGATCCAGGTCTCGGGAGAGGAGAAAGTGGAGGTCTCGGTCTCGGTCTGCATCTCGATCTCGGGAGCACAAAAGCAGCAAATCAAAGGAAAAAAGACCACGATCGAGATCACGTTCTAAAGAAAGAAAACACAGATCAAAAGAGACCTCGCTTCCTCCTCCACCAGAAAAGGACCAGAAACCTCCAGTTGAAAATGCATCCAGGTGTCTGGAGCAACCCCATTCCTTCAAACAAGAGCCCAAGGAGGAGCTGGTACTAGAAGAGCTTTCCATAACCATCCAGCCGAACGTCAAACACGAGGAAATAGAGGCTGGGACCCCAGTTCAACTGAGAGAGGCCCAAGAAACTGTCAAGGTGGAGCCCGTTTGTCAGGAAGTGACCAGTGAGACTGTGTTCCCCATGTCAGAGATCAGAAGTGTTTGTGTTCCGGTTGGCAGCGTGGATTCTTTTTCTGAAATGGATTTAATGAGCTGTAGTGATCCAGCAGGGCTTGGTAGCTGTAGCAATACAAACCTCGAGATCACAGTTAAAATAGAAAATACTACGTTATGTCCATCCTTGGTGGAACCACCCCCAAAGAAGGAAGTCATCATCCACGCTCCGACGGAGGCTGCGCTGGTTCAGAGCTCGTCCAAAAGCAAAATAAGCGATTGTGTGAAGGAGGTCAGAGATGAGTGCCTTGCCTCGAACGAGACACCCGATAGTCTCAGTAAGCCTGAACTGGAGGTGGCACCTCAGGGTCCGGCGTTGAAATCGAAAGCACCAGTGAAAAGAGTCACCTGGAATCTTCAAGAGGAAGCGAGCGGCACGTTGTCTGCTGGAAAAGCTCCAAGTAAGCCTCTCGTTTGGAAAGCAAACAGCAGTTGAAGCGGGCTGTGTAAGGCTTAGGGCTGAACCCGCTTGTAGTGCCACAGCCCTGTCACCTGAGCTGGGCTTTCCAACCCCAGCTGGCATTTTGCACTTGTTCCAACCCCGAGGCGAGCTGCGGTAGTGGACGTGCTGTCAGCACAGCTCAGGCAACCAGCAGCAGCTCGTTTGGCCATGAAGCACGCGCTGCTGCCCAAGCTCTGAGCTGGCAGCCCGCCTGCCGCCCTGTCTGCAGGTAACTGGGGTGCTTGGTTTGCCTCCAGAGTTTGTGTCCTGGACCCGGGGAGCGTGTCAAATCTCTGCAGCTCGTTCCCCTGAGCTCTGCTAAGCCGAAGCTGCTAGAAACGGTTTGGCTTTGGACCCTGTGCTCTGTGTGTTGACAGAGTTGCTTGTGTGTTTCTCGTTGGTTGCTCTTGTGGAAACCTAGGAGAAAGCAGTTGCTCAAGGGGATGGCGAGTCCTCTATTATCAGAAGCTTTAACATGCTGATGACTGCTAAACAAAATCCTCTTTTAGCTAGCTTTGTGGCTAGGTCATCTTTATTTTAATTTTTTAAAACATAATTGGCTTTAGATCTTTGACCCATGAGGTTTATGTTGTTCTTGAATGTTTTCTCTTTTTTTTTTGTCTTTTCCTTCTCTTGGGGAACCTAGGGATGCCATTTTACAAACTTCAGCGAGCAAAAGAAGGGGCCTGGAAAGCAGAGGACTTGAACCAAACGTTAAATCAGGTGCAGTTAAATGAGCCTCCTCCAACCAATTATATGATTCCTGAGCCTATGTTTCCCGATCTAGATTCCTCTCAGGTTGGTTCCTATTCCAGCACCCGAGTCTCATGGAAGGCATCTCACCTCATCTGTGCCCTCGTTGTGCAACACCCTCCTCTCATGGCAGAGTTTGCCTTCCTCTGCGCGTGGTACATCTCATACAGCTCATACACCTCAGCAACCCTCTAACATCCAGCGTCTGCGGTGGGGCTTGCAGCTGAAGCAGCACCTTTCCTTTTGATTCTGCTCCCTACTTTCAGCTTCTGTTTCCAGCAGTAACCTGAGGAAAGGTGGTGCTGTTGGAGAAGCTGTGAGCTTCTCCCGGGTTGTGGGCAGGCTGTAAAAGTTGGCCTGGTGGCACCGGTCCGTGCCATCAGTCTGTGCTGTCCAGCAGTTAAAGGTGAGCTGGGCTGGTGCTAGCTCCTGGTGCACAGATGCCTGGTTGAGGGCAGGATGTTAATCTCCCTGATTTAAACTGGCAGTTACTTGCCTCTTTGAGTGGATAAAAGGTGCTCTGAAAATCCTGCTCTGGTGCTCTCTTCTAAGTACAAGCATTTACAACATTTTATCTGTCTTCCAGGTGTACTGTCAAAATATACCCCTGACACCCCCTCTGCCCTCCAGCCTGCCCCCCTACGCCCCTGTCAGCCAGCCCACCGTGCAGTTCATCATGCAGGGCAGTGTCCCAGCACCGGGCTGTGTGGCCGGACAGAGCCTGACGCCGGAGCCGGGCAGCCTGGCCACCGCCTCGGAGCCAGGAATCCAGGCGGCTTCGGTTGGCAACGCCGAGGAAAAGATCAAAGCACCCAAACCTCCCGTGGATAAAACGAAAAACGAGGAAGTGAGTGAATGCTGCCGAGTTGCAAGCTCATGACATTAATGAGCTGTTTACTCGAGCTTGTAATGTTTGGGGGTTTTCAGCTTTCTCTGTCCTGTATTTCCCCCGCCCCTGTGGTCGCTGTTTGCTTTGGTGACGCTGACTTGGGAGCAGCAGGCCATTCTTTCTTTGGATTCTTGTGGAGTTTACTCTGTTTGATGGTTCCACTTTCTGCTGCTGCTTCATAGTAAGGCAGACAAGGACTAAAGCATCTAAAATACATTCTTAAAATTCTGAAACTTTCTTGCATGAATGTTTGGTAGGGACTTTCCAGAAGCCAGAATGTCCAAATTTCTCTCAACACCTGGTTTTCTCTTTCTCCCCTTCAGCTTTGAAATGAATGTCAGATCTTGTAACGGTCCCGCAGAGAGGCAGGACTGTGTCTTGTGGCTTATCAGCACTGAAAATGCAGAGAGAGTGGAGATTGTGCAGTTCTGAGTCCCTTGCTGCTGAGTTTTGGGTTTGCTGTACAGACCATCTTCTCTAGCACAGTGGATGGTAACCCAAGGACAAAAAGCTTCTCAGCCAGTTATTTTACTCTCTGCAGCACAAACCAGTAAGATACTTTTCCCACCGAACCTCCATTTCTGAGCAGCAGTTTTTATGAACTTGTTTTGATACACTGTGTTCCGATGTCATCTGTAAGCCTGAATTTATAGGCAACTCTGCACGTCTCGGAACGCCTTCAGAGCTGCCTGAAGCTTTAGATTCACAGCTGTGACTTGCTGCTGCCTAAGGATGGATGGATGTTTACTTCAGAGCTCTTGGAAGGAGGAGAGCAGAATTACTAAGTGGACATTGTAGTCACTTGCTTAAAACACGTTCTCTAAGATGCAAAGCGAATGTTACGTAAAACAAGGGTTCCTTGTAGCACAGACTGGTGTTTGTTTCAAGCCTGCAGTTCCCAGTAAAGGAAACTCCTTTGAGGCTCTCTCTGCTCGGGTCGTTGAAACCGTGAATTGAGTATTTTCATTGTCAGAGCTTTTCTAAGAGAAACAGATTCTGAAACCATTCCCAAGATAGCACAAGGTAACGAACTTCTCTTTACTGTGCAGTACATGAAGAAGCTTCACATGCAAGAAAGGGCTGTGGAAGAAGTGAAACTTGCTATTAAACCTTTTTACCAGAAGAGGGAGATCACCAAGGAGGAGTACAAGAGCATTCTGCGGAAAGCAGTGCAGAAGGTAAGGAAGGTAAGGGGCTGTGTGGAGCATTTGGCCCATGCTTGCCAGCCTCAGCTGTTCCCTGTAGATCTTTAGACTGACTCAAGCTCTGCAGTCTTGCAGTGAAGCAAATAGTTTCTTTAAGCAGGACTGAGCAGTGCTGTTGCTGAGAGCTGTCAGACTGCTCCTTCTCAGGGGTCCAGAACATTACTGGGCTTCAGCAGCCTGAGCTGAAATGTTCCTGTGGTACGTACCTTGGGTGAGACTGGGCAAATCTCTCCCATTAAGAACTTTGGCCAGAATTATCAGGCTGTTTCTGATAAAGTGAGAAAATACTTGGTGTGTGAACTCCCTCAGCATCTGTGGGGTCCCTGAACTTTGGAAGAGGGCTTTGCAATTTGGTTGCTGTTGACTTTCGTCTCAAATCTTAGTGCTGACTCGATGGTGGCTAAAAAAAGACCTGCTGTCTTGTAAGAGCAAGTAATACTCTTGTGGTCAAGGCAGTTAAATATGAGAGAGAGAGAGAGCAAGAGGCCCAAGAACTTTATCCTCTCTGTGCTTTGCACTCATTGTCACTGAGAAATTCCATCATAAATCAAAATTCCTGAGCTAATTGCTGCCATCTCACATCTTCTAGGTGACCCATTTGAACCTCAGGTGTGGTCAGTAGGAGAACTGAGCAATACCACTTGCTGCTGAAGTCGCTGTGAACTCTGATAAAATTCTTTCTCCCCTGTCTCAAAATGGGCCCTCAAAACTGCCAGATTCTTTTGATCTGAGAATCACTTCCTCAGAATCATCAGATAAATGGGAAATCGACACTTCCTTGGTTACCATGTCTTATGTAAAACTGGCTGGATGGAAAAGCCTGTAGTAAAAAGGAATAATTCTGCTTTCAGAGGTGCTTCTGCATTCAGTTGGTGCTCAGTAGATAAGCTCTGGAACATTTCTGGAATGTCTGAAATACTGCTCTGATTCTCTTTGAGTATCCTGCTGTGAGACTCAAGGGCCTGTGCAGGAATCGTTGGTTCTGGGGAGCTTGGGGCTTTTCCATCGTTTGTCTCTTGCCTTCCTCCACTGCTGTGATGCTGTTAATTGACCAAATGCCTTTTCTGATCCCTTGTAGATCTGCCACAGCAAAAGCGGAGAGATCAACCCTATGAAGGTGGCCAACCTGGTGAAGGCATATGTGGAGAAATACAAACACATGAGGAAGCATAAGAAATCCGATGGTGAAGATGCACGCGAAGTGGAGAACTGAGAGCAAAGCTACAGCCAGCGTGGCTTGGACCGAGCGTGTTCTGGGCGCGGAGGCTGAGCTGGAGGGAACAACAGATCTGCAGCTGCATCTCACTGAAAATAAAAGCTCAGAGAGGCGAGCTGAGAACAGAACTTACCTGCAGAACCTTCTTTTGAACTGTTTCCATATGGGAATGAACCCGGGTTCTTTGGGTTTGGGTTTTTTGTTTGTTTGTTTTGGGGGGGTTGTTTTTGTTTTGTTACATTTGTTTTTGAGTTTTTTTCCCATTTGTTTTTGGGGGGGGATTACCTACAGATGTAGAACTAAATAAACAATCAAATGTCTCAGACCAGCAGAGTAATTTGAGGGGAAAGGCAGAAGCAATTAGTGTTTGGGACTCGGGATTGCTGCCGATTTCAGGGTTACTTTGATCACACTTTTGGGCTGCGCACCCCTCTTGCTAAAAGTTTCAAACTGGACGTCACTTTTCCTAGGCAGGCTCTGGAGAGCTGTGTACTGTTCCCTTGTGTTTATTTATCGAAATACAGATTGTCTTTAGAAACTTCTGATTTCATACTTGAAATGTTGTATTTTTAGCTTGTTCGATGGTGAGCGAAGCTTTACTTTGCTCTGTCCTTTGGGGATTGCAGAAATGAGCTGACCTTTATAAACTGACTTCAGAAACACTGCTCAAGCCCATGGTGTTTATTTGCATTCTGCTGGAAGTATCTCGTTAGTGAAAAGTTTAATTTTGGGGTGGGAGACTGTGTTGCACTTGTGTAAATAATGCACTGATGGCTGGTTTTGTGTCTGCCTTTCAGGAAAAACAACAAACAAACAAACAAAAAAGAAACAAAGAGCAAGCGTTGTGAATTTCCAGCACCGAGCTGGAGGGATAAGGTTGAACTGATGTACAAAGCAGAAATGTGACAGAATTTATAAAGTTATTTTGGATGGTTTTAGTCCTATAGCAGGTGTCGTTTGTTTGCCTTGCAGCTGCCCCTTGCCCTGGCTGTTCTCTGTAACCCCTACTGTGTTTCTAGGAGGGGATGGGAGATGAAGTAGTTGCTCCTCTCCTCAACGGGAGGACTGGTTGTCCTATCAAGAAGCAAAGGACTCCAGCTCAGGTTCTGACTTCATCTTGCTTTCTTAAAAAGCACTCCTTGTCCATGTGTACCCCAGAGTGACCCCTCTTTCCAGTGATACCTGCAGTACAGCACCCCTGAACCTGACCAAAACCGTCCTTCCCCTTCTAAACATGTTAGAGAGGAGATGTTTAACAGGGAAGGTGAGAGAAAAGCAGGGAGTTCCAACTTAGAAAATGGTTTTCCCTTCACCAGGGATGGGATGTGCACGGCCTGTTGGAGCAGATGCAGCAGCATGTCTGGTGTGAGGGCTTTCCTCAGCTCCTGCAGGAGAGTGGCCTCTTCAGGGGCTCTTGCTGCTTGTCTTTGGAGAGGAAACAAGTGGACTCTGGGATGAATTTTACAAAGCAAGTAATTGCAGGTCTTTTTTTTTTCCCCGATGAGCACAGGAAAACTCAAAACCAGCAAGACCTTTGATCCTTGCTGGTGTTTTCCCACCTCCTCTGTGAACTCTGGTTTTGATCTTTGGCTTTTGTAATTTGGGCTGTGGTTCCAAGTAGGTGATTTGGGGACAATTTTTATTTAAACAAAACAAACCCATACACCACTATTGTCTGGACTGGCAAAATGCTTCACTCCCATCATTCCTGGAAGTGTTTATGGGTGTGCTGTGAGGACTGTGGAGTTGATTGTCCTTGGCACTGCTTCCCCTAGGGAAGTGCAGCCCAAGTGAGGTACAAGGGATTGAAAATTTTGGGCTTTCTTTGAAGATTTTTGGAAGAAAGGCTCCATTAAGACCACAGAAGTATAGCTGGAGAAGAAGCTTTCCTTTTAAAGGTTAAAACTTGGAGCTGGAATACACAGCCAGAGTGTGGGTGTGGGGCTGTAACTATAGACACTGCCGGTCCACTTGTTGACAAAGTAAAGTTCAATGGCTATTGGCACGAGGGCAGGAGAACACGATCTAGTGCATACACTGAGCCTGAAAATGGGACACCTTTGCATGCATCAGAAGGAGGATTCTGGAACACTGCCTGTCTGAGTGAAAAAGGAGGGGTGATAATGAAAAGCAACCCTTGTCCAGTAATAGAAGCACTAGGTTATTGACCAGGAAGATTATGTCAGTCTCCTGTTTCTCAAATGATTCGCTGCTTTAAATTCCCAATTAATTTTAGCCTTAAATTAGCCATAAAGATAAAGCAAAGCCCCTTGCAGCATCTCTCAGGAGTGCGTGTGCTGCAAGGACTGTGACACTTCAGCTGCCTCCACAGCTGCCCGTCCCTGGAGGAGCTCTGAAGCTGGCACTTTCTGCTCGTGCTTTCCCTGCAGTTACGTGACCAAAGCTACTGGTTCTTTCATCCCGTGTCCCACTAAAACCAAACCCATCCCTTTGTGAGCTGCCCCTGGGGAGAGGCAACGAGAAACACAGCTGAAAATGACTCTTCCGGCACGTTCTGGGGAACAGTTTCTCCAGTATGCTCTGGGTACTGCTTGGATGTTTTCATTATTTTTTTCTGGTTGACCCTCTTGGATCAGGTGCTGCCACCTGTTCAAGGGAGGAAATCTTAGCACACACCATAGTTTGGCAGTAGCATAACCTCTTGTTCGTGTCCGTTCTCTCCAGCTTCAGCAGCAGGTAACACCAAAAGCTCCTTTAGCAAAGGCAGGGATGTTGCTGTGCCCCAGAGGTTGGCCCAGGAGCTACTCTGTCACTACCTTTGTCTTGTAGGTGATCTCCAGAGCTGCTCTGGGGATGTACCCATGGCCCTGGTATCTGGGCAGAGGTACTTGGGTTGTTGGGACCTGCCCTGAGGATGGATGGGGAAAGAGAGGGTGGGGTTCCTGGGCAGAGCTCGGGGAGGCGGGGAGCAAAACGCAAGGAGGAAACGAAAGGGGGAGGCCAAGCGACCGGGAGGATCCAGCCGGAGCCACGTTGCAGGGCCATGACCCAGCCCAGAGCCTGTGAGTAGCTGCCCCAGGTCTCTGCCACTCAGGTTCAGAGTGGGGGTGGGAGCCCTTTGGCTTGTCTCTGATGGTGCCTGAAGAGAGGCCAGGTCTTGGGAGAGGTGGAAGCTCCCTTGCCTGCTGGGCTCCTTGCATGTCCCAGGCTTAGGTGGTGAGAACTGAGCGTGAGTCAGTGCTGAGTGGGGGGCCTTGCGCAAGGAGATGCCAGGCTCAGATTCTGCTGAGGAAGTGAAATGAGGGAGAGGAAAGCAAATCTGGCCATGCTCTGTTCTGGTATCGTGTGAGCCACATCCCCCTGGAGCTTTTCTCCCCTGCAAACCTCTCTGCTCTGAACCTTCTCCTTTTGGGGATGCTCTTGGCCATCCCCTGATCCCTTCCTGGGGGGGGGGGTGGGAGGTGGGCACTGTCCCCATGTTGTCCCCCTGGTCTCCTGGGGCTGGGAACATCTCCGGGGAATTGCAGCACACATCTGGAGCAGGGGGAGGATGTGAGAGAGGAAGTGCCTGAACTCACTGGCATCTCCCCGCTGCGGTGGAGAGACGGGGGTGGGCTGGGCAAGTTATTTGGAGAGCAGCTCTCCTCCTGACATCAGCTCTGCCCTGCCAGCTTCTGCCCATGCATCTGGGGCTGGAGATCTCGCAGCGCTTTTATGAGAGCAAAGCTCTTAATGTGACACTTGGGCTACAGGTCAGTGTCTGGTGGGTGCTATTTCTTCCTGTGTCTTCAGGTCCAGCCAAGATCCTTGTGCTTGGCTTTGGGTCCTCTCTTGAGAAGACACGGGAACAGCCGTGGTCACGCTCTTCAACCAGCTCCTGTGTTTTTGCCTCTACTTTTCCTTCCTGGCCAAAATGCCCATAAAGTCATGCAGAGCTCAAGGGAAAAAGTGATCTGCAGCCCAAAGGGCAAAAGTCTCTTACCCACCTTCCCTGTGCCACGTGCCCAGGCCAGGAGCAGGAGGATGGTCTGCGGGAAGTGACCCTCTCCACGCAGAGGCTGCGGGTGCTGCCGCCAGCGGTCCTCAGCAACCCCGCGCTGGAGAGCCTCGACCTCGACAGGAACAAGCTCAGGAGCATCACCGGCATTTCCAGGCTTTGCAACCTGAAGAAGCTGATACTGTCCAAGAACGAGATTGTGGATTTTCCCAGTGAAATCCAGAGCCTGGTCCTGTTAGAGAAACTTGAGCTGAATCAGAACCAAATCCGAGTTGTCCCCGAGGGGGTTTTCTCCCATCTCCCCAGGCTTAAACACTTGCGGCTGAACAACAACCGTCTCGGTGCTCTGCCCAGGGACCTGGCAGCTTGTCGGGGCAGCCTCCAGTACCTCAATATCTCCAACAACCTGTTCCGGACCTTCCCCCAGCCCGTCCTGCAGCTGGCACACTTACAGGAGCTCCACGTGCAGAATAATGCCCTTCGCCAGCTCCCCAAGGAGCTCTTCCAGGGACAGTCCCTGAAAATGTTCAAGGCCAATGGGAACCCCCTCCGGGAGCCACCCAGCGAAGTGTGTGCTGGGGGCATCCAGCAGATCCAGAATTACTTCAACCAACTTGAACACAGCTCAGGGCAGGAGGACAAGAGGGTCAAGACCATGTTCCTGGGGGCCTCGCTGGCAGGGAAGTCCACCATCTGCAAAAGCCTGAAGCAAGGGCAAACCAAACTGGTGCCCAAGGAAGAGCGAACGGTTGGGATAGAGATCAGCGAGTTCCGGATCAAGGACTTCACGTTTCTCTTCTGGGACTTCGCTGGCCAGCTGGAGTACTACATGACCCACCACGTGTTCATCACCCCGCAGGCGCTTGTCATCCTCGTCATCAATCTCCACATGTAAGTGCCGAGCTGGTTTGGATTCCGAGTGGAGTAGGAGGAGTAAATAAGGGGCTGGGAAGCTTTCCTCTGTGTGGGTTCACACCATTTCTGTTGGACCTCTGTGCCTGGTCTTGTCACTGATAGAGCAGCCAGCCCTCCCTCTCCCTCTTTTGCAGATGGCTCTTCAAATTAAGCCACTAGATCTGTCATCACCTTACCAAAGTTCTCTCTTTTGAGGGATTAAATGAGCATTAACTTAATGGATCCCTATCTAAACAGCTTTGCTTTCTGCCTTGCAGATACCCCTCTGAGCCCTCCTGTATCTTCTGGTGCTCCCTGAATGTGGAGGGGGCATCAGGCTTAGGCTTTGTGGTGGTACAGAGGGATTCTCCCATCCACAGCAGGAATGGACTCACTCTGCTACACCCCATAGCTTAAGGATGGGAAACTTAACAAAGAGCTTGGATACGGCCCATGACAGCTTGGGAGGGCTGAGCTCTTCTCCAGTACACCCCTGGGACAGCACCAGCTGCATGCCCATGGGACAGCTGGATGGAGATGCAAAGGGTTGGATGTGAATTGGAGGTTTTTCCTCTCACTCCCCAGGTACCAAACTAATGACAAGACTTTCAAGGAGCTCGTGGGTTTCTGGATCAACAACCTGTCCATGCGGGTCCCAAACTCGGTGGTGCTTCCCGTGGGAACCCACGTGGACTGCTGCCGGGAGGAGGAGGTGGAGGAGAAGAGGCACGACATCATGGCCAAGATTGCAGCCATGCTGGCAGAGAGAAAGAGCAACCTTGCTCACTTCATGGACAACCTGGAGGGCAGCGAGGAGCCCGAGTTTTACGTGGACCAGTGGGAGAGGCTGAAGGAGATGGAGAGCTGCACGTTAACCGTAGGGCTGAGATTATCCTGGTTCTTTGCTGTCTGCGGTCACCCCGTTGTCTCTGGCAGCCCGGCGTGCTACTGCTGATGGTGACGTGGTGCTGATGCATCAGGCTGCTGCTGCAGCCACACCCTGGGGCTGGGATGGTCGTGGGAACCCCTGGCTGTGACCTGCTGGGTCCTTGTCCCTGCTCAGTGATGGGCATCTCCTCCTGTGGCCTGTAGCAAGTGCCTGGGGAGGAGTCTGAGGGGGCATTTACCATCCCCAAGTGATTCTCTGTGAGTGGCTGCAGAGCAAAGGTGTGAAGGAAGCACTCTCTGAAACTTAGACGGTGGTGTGAACCATGGAGGCAGGTGACCTCCTTGGTTCTAGGTCCCTCCTTCAACTCGCACGCTCAAAGACCCCTCTGGATGTGCTTTTGGCAGGTGTGTGCTTTCTCTCTTCCAGATCTTAAACTTAGTTGCTGTCAACTGCATGGACCACCATGATATCAAAAAGCTCGAGGCCACTATTCTGCAGCATGTGAAGAACGAGGAGCTCTTCCCCGAGGTTGTCCGCGTGCTGCCGCCTGTCTACAGGCAGGTGGAAGCTGCCATCATAGACATTGCACAGAGCGAGGAGATGGCAGGCCATGGTGAGTGGTCCATCACCCCCACCATACCTTCCTGGGAGAACTTGCTGTCCTGCTGCTGGGACAGGCTCTCCAGCACTTGCTGCACCTTCTGCTCATGTGGTGGTGGGGTCACTGCTGAAGACCTTGAAGTTGGAGCTCTGATTGCTACCACCCAGCTCTCTCTCTACGAGCATCTGCCCCTAAGGCAGGTTCCTAGGGAAAAGCACAGGAAAAAGCCAAGTGTGCCTTCACCAAGAGGCTCTGTCAACATCTACCAGCCTATGGCTGGAGGTACCCTGAGCTGGCCACATTGTCTGCTTTGTTTCTTTCCACTAATTTCTCCCTTTTGACCAGTATAAGCAATGAAAAAAAAAAATCTTGCAGGAAAGAGCTACACAGCTTTACTGCTTCTGTGTGGCTTCCAAACCTATGTCCTGCTAACTACATTTCATAGAATCACAGACTGGTTTGGGTTGGGAGGACCTTTCAAGCTCATCCAGTCCAACCTCCCTGCACTGAGCAGGGCCATCTGCAACTAGAGCAGGGTGCTCAGAGCCCCAGCCAACCCCACCTGCAATGGTTCCAGGGATGGGGCAGCCACCACCTCTCTGGGCAACCTGGGCCAGGCTCTCACCACCCTCAGCATCAAAAATTTCTTCCTTCTCTCCAGTCTGAATCTCCCTCTTCCAGTTTCAAACCATCACCCCTTGTTCTGTCCCAACAGGCCCTGCTCAAAAGCCTGTCCCCATCTTTCTGACAGGCCCCTTGAAGTCCTGAAAGGCCACAAGGAGGTCTCCCCAGAGACCTTTGGGTGCTGCTGGTGTCTGTTGGCTCTCTAAAGCATCTGCCTTGGAATGCTGCTGTCCGAGAGACGTGTGCTGAGCTCCTGTGTCTCCCTCTAGGCATGATGGACCTCCAGTACCTGCTCAGCAAACTCTCCCAGTGCAAGCACCTGGCCAACCTGGGCAGAGAACTTCTCCAGGACATCTTGCGGTACCTCCACCGCGTTGGGCTTGTCGTGTGGTACGAGGAAATCAAGCACTTGGAAAGCACTGTTTTTCTCCAGCCTACCTTCCTAATAACTATGTTCAAGGTGAGGCGGGGGATCAGGACCATCTTCTCTGCAGGGCCCAAGCTCTGCAGCTTCACCGGGCTCCTCTTATCGCCACCTCTTCTTTCCTCTTCCCACCCAGCTCCTCGTGAGGTACCACCTCGTCCAGCAGCTCGAGAGCATCCCAGTGGACACGTTGATCGGGGAACATGCCACCATCAGAGACAGGGCCAACTGGGTGTGGACTTTCAGGTCAAAGGCAATGCTGTGCCACCGGGCTGTGCGTGCCCTGGTGAAGCACCAGCTCTGTTCGGAAGGGATGTGGGACGTCTTCGAGGAAATCATGGGGCAGAGGCCCCGCAGAGAGAGAGGGAAGCTCTTCAGCCTCCTGCAGCACTTCGAGCTCTGCCTGGAGGTGAGGCACGCCAAAGCGCTCGACCCACAGGCCAGCGAGTTTGTGCCCGGGAAGCCATGGGAGACACCGCGGGGCCAAGGCGAGCCCTGGTACTTGTTCCCAACCTATCTGAACCAGACCGAAGAGGTCTCTGAGGTGTGGGGAGGAGATCACCCTGAGGACCTCCACATCCGTGCCTACTTCTCGCCCGAAATACCCGAGGGTCTCTTCCAGAGGTAAGCGGTGGTGTCCAGCCCATCACAAGGGTGAGGCTGAGGTTTGCTCAGCCCAGAGTGAGCAGCGCTATTGGCAAGCCCTTGGCTGTCGAGACCTCATCAGCTGCAGGATGAGGCCAGGACTCAGGAGGCCAGGGTGGTTTCTCAGCTCTGCCGCAGGCCTGTGGACCTCTGGGTGACCAGTTCTGATGTTTGTCGCCCGAATGTGAGCAAAGCCCATGCTCCTCTTGGTTCACCTTCCACCCGAGGTGATTTGTGGCGAGCCTGCACTCATCCAGGCAGGTAGAGTCTCCCAGTCCCAGCTGAGGACGGTCCAGTTTCCACGGTGCTGGCACTGTTCTGGTTTCTGGAAAGTCTCCTGTACCTGGGGGGTTCTTGAGTCATGTCCAGAGTTTTATTTGATGGTGTCATGGCTTAACCCCAGCCCCTCACCTGCTCCCCCCAGGTGGGATGGGGCAGAGAATCGGGAGAGTGAAAGTGAAGGAACTCCTGGGCTGAGACAGAAATGGTTTAATAACTGAAATATTATAATAATAATTGAAAAATGTAATGGAAAGGAAAATAACACCAAAAAAAGAAAGATAAAACCCAAAAAAGCAAGCGATGCACGTGAAAAAGAGGTGCTCACACCAACCAACTGATGAGTTACCAGCCCTGTTTCCATCACAAATCCAAACTACAGCCCCACAGCGGCTGCTGGAAAGAACATCAACTCCACCCCAGCCCAAACTCGGTCAGATGGCCAACTCTGGCAAGCAGCTCTTGGCTGAAGAGGCTGCTCCTGCTGCTCGTGAGCTCTCAGCAGGGCAGGGTCCTCGTGTGGTATCTGCCTCTGCTGAGCTCAGGTTGCTGTTCCTCGTGGCCACCCAGTGCCCTGCTGCCTCCCCCCACAGCAGTGGGAGGGTGGTGAAAGCTGTGGGCCATCTCCTTGCAGGTTCCTGGTGAAAGCTTGCTCTTTCTACTCCACACACTGGGTGGCCAAGGCGACCTGCCTGCTCATATGCAACGGCAAACCTCTGCTGATCAAGGAGAACAACCAGAGGGCCTACAGCTACCTGGAGCTCCGGTGCAGAAAGCCGGCAGGGAGGACAGGTAAGGCTCCCTTGTGCCTTAGTTCATGGCTCGCAACCACGTCTCTCCTTTGCACCCTTCTGCCACCTCCGTTCACCTGGGTGGAACATCCCTGAAGCCTCTGCCACATGTCCCAGTCTGGCCAGGGTCTACCAGCAGCTCAATTAAAGGTTTCCTCTTTCTCCATGTAGCCTGGTCAAAATTCCTCTCAAGGCATCAAATGACAGTGGAAAGCCAAATTTTCACGGAACAAATGGGTCATCCTTCCCCATAAGGTCCCGGCAGAGCACAATCACAGGCTGGGTCTCCAAGTGATAAACAAAAGGCCCACAAGAGCTGGGGAGCTCTTCCAACACATTGGAAGGGAAGCGAATCCCTTTGAAGGCCAATCAACCTTGGTTAACTTGAGAAATGGAGCTGGCCCAACCATTCTGGCTGTCATCTGGCAGGCTGGAAGCATCCCCACAGCATCTCCTAGGCTGCCGTGGTCAGGTGGCTGGGAGTGAGATATTCTCCTTTTACCTGGAAGGTTTCCAGATTGCCTGGGACTTCCTCATGGCAGTTGTGTCCATCATTCAGAAGCTCGCTGAGGAGTGGCCGGGGCTGCACGTGTGCGTGAAGACGCCCTGCCGAACGGCTGGCTGCCCTGCAGAGCTCATCTGGCCAGACATGGATGGCACAAGCACCATGTACGTACGCCCTGCAACCCCTCCGAGCTGTGGGCTGGAGCTGGGTGGGTGCTGCTGCAAAGCTGGTGGGGCTGGTCAGCTTCCCAAAGCCACACGAGGCTGGTTGTAGGATTTGCTGGGCACTATGTTGCTGTTCTCCTGACCACAGCAGCCCATGTCCCACGTGGTGGGACGTTTACGTGTGTGGGAAAGTTGAGCATGGAAAGAAAGCTGAAAAGTGGAGAGTGTGGGGCTCAGACACAGAATGTACACATTCCTGCCCCTCCCCTGTTCCATGAAGAGCTGAAGGTGCCTGAGCACCTGGAAAGGCAGCAGCCATCCCACCAATGGTGCAGCCTCAGGTCAGGGTGGGAAGAGCAAGCCTTTGCCATCAGCTTGGCACTGTCTTCCATGGGAAGTGCTGAGGACAGCTCCTGTGCCTTCTTTTTGGGTCTGTTTCCTCCGCAGGACAAAGGAAGACGTTAAAACTTGTGGGGTGTGTGGGCATCGCTTTGGCACGGAGCTGCTCCTGCCCAAAGGTGAGCCCGGTGGTCCGGGGTTTGCACCCCACCAGTGCTCAGGGGGGGAGGAGGGATGAGGGTTTCACGGAGCTGAGGTGTTGGTGATGCCCCACCATGCCCACAGTGCCCAAGCAGCTGGAGGAGTCCCCAGCACAGCCCTCTGCTCACTATTACGTGACAAGCTACGGGACCACCACCTTCGGCACCAGCAGCATCCAGGTCAATCGACAGGTAAGGAGGCTCCTACCTCCCCTCGCCCAGGGTCCACCACTGGTGGCCAGGCTCCCTCTCTGCCCTTGCTCCTGGAATGAGGGGATGCAGCTGCTCCCAGCCTGGGGAGGGGACACCCCATCTTTGAGCGGTGCTCTGGTTCCCACGCTCCTCACTGAGCTACCACCACCTCTGTGCCCCAGAGATGAGCTCCGGGAGCTTCATGTTGCAATTCCTGCCTTGTTCTTCCAGAACATCTCGAGTGAGTAGCCCCAGGCCCGTGGGGAGGCACCTGCCGAAGACTTGGTTTTGTTTGGCCAAAGCCAAGCTGTCCTCACCATGCTTAGCTTGCAAGTCACGTCTGTGGCCTTAACGCATGGAAATAAATGCAGCAAGAAATGCTTCATCCCTTTGTGTGCCAGAAGCCACCTCATTTACGCAGAAGGGGAGCAAGCGCTGACAATGAGCCCCCTGCCAGACAGGGCTTTGCTGGGACAACGCTGGCCACCCACTGACCCCCAGGGGATGGAAGGGGGGGTGGAGGTGTCAGGCTGAGAGCAGGAGCAGGTATCCAGACAACACCAGGTGCCTTTTCATACATATATATTTAAACACAGGAAAAAAACCAAAGAAAAGAAATCTGTACATTTCCTCGCTCCCCAAACCCCCCCATTAGCAGCTGCTGGAGAGGACAAGCACCAGGTCAGCTCCGGGACCGGCCGGAGAAGCTGACCTTGGGGTTGAGGGAGCGGAGGAGGAAATATCCCCAGCATTGGCATCCCCCCAGGGCACTGCTGGGGAGATGCTGGTTCAAACGGCCCCCCCTGACCCCCTGCCAGGTGACCGGGGCGCTGGGGTGGCCGGGGCTCAGTCCAGCTGCATGTTGTACTGCTCGATGAGCTCGAAGAGGCTGAAGGAGTCGGAGAGCTGCAGGCTGACCGTGCCGCTGTCGAGGGAGGAGGCTCCTTCCCGCAGCACCTGCTCGTGCCAGTACTCGCAGAACTTGGGCACCAGCTGCAGCAGGACCCTCAGGGTTAGGGGCAGGGCTGGGGGGCAGCTGCCCGACGTGGCTGAGATGCCCCCGTGGCCCTGTCCTCCAGGAGCAGAGGAAGGGGTGTGGGGCACCCTGTAGCTCCCCAGCCCCAGGCAGCTGCCTCCCACCCCATCTTGCCCAGCCCCCAGGTACCTGCTCCCTGGAGTCCTGGCCCCCAAGGGCCTCCTCCCCAGAAAGCTGCCCCCTCCCCAAATTTCCCCTGCTCCCCAAAGGGCCCCCCCCCCCCCCGAGCACCCAGGTCCCCCACCGAAGCCCCTGAGTGTCCTGCTCCTTGGGCACCCAGCCTCCCCCTCTCTTTTGGTCTCCAAGAATCTCCCCCTCCCCTGTCACCCAGTTCCACTAGCTCTCCAAGAGTATTCCCTCCTTGGGTACCCTGATCCCCACCTGCCCCACACCCCAGACACTGAGGGTTCCCCTCCTTGAGCACCCAGACCCTTCTTCCACTGGACACCAAAGGTCTCCTTCTTTGGGCACCCAGGCACTCACCTACCCTGGTCCCTTAGGGTGTCTCCCTCCCTAGACCCCCAAGGAACCCCCATCTCCCATGGACCCCAAGGGTCCCCCCATCCCTGGGCAGTAGTGGGGTAGTGGTGGGTGTTGGCCCCTGCACCTTGACCAGGATGAGCTTGGACTCCTTGGGCTTGGCATTGGAGAAGCTCTGCCCGAAGCAGAGATAGATGGTGAAGTCAGGGGACCGTCGTCTCTGGCCGTTGCGGAAGTCCCTCAGCTCTGCAAGGGGAGAGGGGGGACAGTTTTGGGGTGAACTCAGGAGACATGGATGGGTTTTGAGGATTCAGATGTCTGCGACATCCCGGAGCCAGCTCCCATAAGCCCCAAACCCAACATCGGGGAGGGGAAACACCCTTGCCCACCTGTACAAAACTCATTGAAGTCAAAGATGGGAGTTTCCTCGTCCCGCTCGAGCACGTTGCACGGTGGGTCCTCAACACCTTCCAGTTGCTGGGACAGGGCCCAGAAGACCTTGCACTTCTTCAGGCGGGTGGCAAAGAGCTTGTGGGCACGTCGCTCCAGCTGCAGCCCCGCGCCGCACAGCAGCTTCTCGGTGAAGTGCCGCTGCTTGCTGTCGGCCAGCTCGGCGGGGCTGGGGAAGCACACCAGGGAGCCGGGGCGCTGGACCAGGGCTGGGTCTGAGGGCTGGTAGGCCAGCAGGCACTGCCCACCCCCCACCTCCTCCTGGTGGGAGAGCCTTCCCCGGTAGAAGATGCTGACGTGGAGGATGTCCAGGATGGGGATGCTGCCATCTGCAACCAGGCAGCGATCAGGAATCAGTCACCTACCCAAACACAAATGTTTCCCCTCCCCGAAACACTCCCTGAGCATTAATTAACAGCTATAATGATTTTACATAATCACAGAATCATTTCAGTTGGAAAAGACCTTCAAGAACATCTTGTCCAACTGTTAACCCAACACTGCCAATCCCACCACTAACCCACGTCCCTCAGCACCACATCTCCACATGGGGCTTTGAAAGCCCTCCAGGGCTGGGGTCTCCACCGCTGCCCTGGGCAGCCTGAGCCAGGCCTGGGCAACCCTTGCGGGGAAGAAATTGTTCCTCAGCTCCAACCTAAACCTCCCCTGGTGCAACTTGAGGCCGTTTCCTCTCGTCCTATCGCTTGTTACCTGTGGGAAGAGAATATTTATTATTACACCACAACAATGGTCATTATTGTATTATTACAACATTTGCTAACCATTTTATTTAGAATTACCAGCCACGCTAGCAATGATTTAACATTACAGTGGTCACTCTGAAGCAACACTATTTATCAGTAAGAGGGAGGAGGATTATTGATCTCCGTTAGTAGGTCACAGCCCTCACCTCTGTTATCTTCCGGCGGCGGCAGCGGTGGTGCAGGGCTGGCAGCGGGGGCAAAGAGCATGGCCTCCTCTGGTGCTGGCACGGGGACCGTGACCCCGGGCAAGGGGCATGGCAGCGGCGCAGCCCCTGCAGCAGGAAACGGGTGGCATTGGGGTGGGTGGGGGGTTCTGCTTCGGCGTGGGGGGCACGTGGCGGCACCCCAGCCCCGTCCCACCCGTCCCGGCGTTCCCACCCCCTGGCTGGCTCCACGGCACCCACCTCGCTCCTCCCCCAGCAGCAGGGGGGTTGGGGGCCTGTAGGCACCTAAGTGGGGTTGCTCCGGGGGGGGCACCCATTGCTGGAACGGCAGTGGGGACAGGCGGTGGTTCTGGCTGGGGTCTAGGTGAGGCTGGAGGAGGGCGTCCTGTTGGGGGGCGTCCCCTGAGGAGAAATCACCAGTGGGAAGGGGACCCATGGGATCACCCAACCTGCACCCTGTGAGAGGGGTCGGTCTCACCTGCAGGGGCCCAGGATGGGTCCTGGGTGCCGAGGTTGCTGGGGGAGATGTTGCAGTGCTGCAGCACCCACTGCAGCAACTCCATGTCCTCCAGCACCAGGGACTGTGCAGGGTTGGTGACGCCTGAGGAAGGGCACAGCAGGTGGGTGTCTCACAACCCCTGAAACCAGCCCCAGCTGAGCCTACTGGGGTGCTCCCCCCAGAATACTGGGGGACCAGTACCTACTTGAGAGAGGGTTTTCTGGGGTGGCCACTTCTTGGAGGTTGAGCTCCTCCTGTGAAGGGAAGGGGATGGGTTCTCACCACTGCGGATGGGGGGCACCCCACCTCCCCCTGCCCCATACCTGGGCTCCAGCTCAGGAGCACCCCAAGGACATGGGGGGTGCAATGCCTGAGAAGCAGCAGTGAGGACCCCCCCCAGCCCACCCCAGTACCTGCAGCTGCTGGTGCAGTGGCTGCTGTTCCACTGGAGGGTTGAGGCTGCTAAAATCTCCCTCTTTCCTGGGACAGGGCGGGACTGGAAGGAGAGTGGTGCGAGTTGGGCATCCTGAGATCACCCACTCCTCCACCCCAACACAGTCCCTCACAGGGTCAGGCTCACCTGGAGCGATGCCAAAGACCTTGTGTGGGTCATCACCACGCTTGGAGTGGTCCTCCAGCAGCTCGAACATGCCAGTGCTAGCCAGGGCGCAGCGGAAGTTTGTCTTCCACTTGGCTGGGTCTTCAGGGCACCCCTCGTACCGCCCACTCACCTTTGCCCAGGCCTGGGGGGGTGTGGAGGGGTGAGCACGAGGACCCTGTCTCCATGAGCTACAGGTTTCAGCGATGCCTGGTCTCCCCCTACCCCCCCAATTCCCACATCTCATCTACCTTAAAGACCTTGAGGTTATTGCTGATCACCAACATCCTACCCACCTTGAAGACCTCAAGCTTGCCCCGATCAGCTCCCGTTTCACTCACCTTAAGCACCTCGAATTTGCCCTGGTTGACCCCATCCCACCCACCTTGAAGACCTCAAGTCGCTGCTGGTTCACCACCCACCTTGAAGACCTTGACCTCACAGCCAGTGACCTCCCCCCATCCCACCCACCTTGAAGACCTCCAGGTCTCTGCTGGTGATGTCCTTCCTGGCGTTGTGTTTCCAGGGGACGCGGAAGGCCGTGCGGCTGGGGTCGGTCCAGCACAGCCCCTGGTAGATCCCGCTGCTGACCGCATCCACCAGCCAGGGCCCGAACCGCAGCTTCTGGGCCTCCCTGGAGGCAGGGGCCCGTCACTGGGGTGGGGGGCTGGGGGCACCGGGGGAGGGCCGGGGGGTGCTGGGGGTGCCACTTACCCCTCGCCCTGCGGCGCTGCCATGGCGCTCTGGGGTCCCCGGGCGCTGGGACCCTGGCTCAAGACGCAACCACCTCCCGCTCAGCCCTTTTATCGGCCTCCCGCACCCACTCCTAGTTCCTGGAAACCACGTGACCCTTCCGAAAGTGAAAGTGTCGCTGGTGGCCACACCCGCCGTGGGGGCTGCGTCTCACACCCCAACCCCTGCTGGGTCCCAGCGATGCCCTGACCCCAGCCCGCTCCCAGTCCCTGCTGGGTCCCAGCGATGCCCTGACCCCAGCCCGCTCCCAGTCCCTGCTGGGTCCCAGCGATGCCCTGACCCCAGCCCGCTCCCAGTCCCTGCTGGGTCCCAGCGATGCCCTGACCCCAGCCCGCTCCCACCCGCGGGAGCTGCTGCCGGTGGGGCCCTGCTCGGCCCCCTCCCCAAATTAATCATCATTAAACGAACCCCTCCCGAGTTCAACCTTGCCCCACGGTCCTCGGTGGGCACTGGGCAGGACCAGCCCTGAGCTGGGGGGCTGTGTGTGTGTGAAATGCCCCAGGGTCGCTCCTCGCCTGCCGTCGCGGCCCCAGAAGTGCCACGGCAAGGACAAAATCAACCAACACCCAGTGCCAAAGACCCAAGGTGGGGGGACACACGCACCCCAGAACCCAAGAGGAGCCGCACTCTCCCTGGGGGCTTTCTCGGGGGGCACTGGCTGTGTGAGGCTCAAGCTCAGGGCTGGAGACGCCCCTGCCGTTTTCTTTACCGGATTTATTTTAATCCTCCTCCTTTCAGGATGCTCGCTTGCTAAGGGCATGGCTATAAAAACATTAAAATAATTTCAGAAACACGAGTGAATTCCCCTGCGGGCAGCTGGCACTGGCCCTGATCTCTGCGCCCAGGAGCCGGTTTTCCCAGTGCTCCCTTTTCCCGTAAAGGGCTCGCTCCCAGTTTCTCGGGTGGAACGTCAGCAGAGGTGGGTGTCGGGGCACCCGCTGACCTCGGCGGGGAGCTGCCAGCACCAGGTTCCTGCTCCTGGGTGGGATGCAGGCACCGCAGGGGTGCTGAGGGGGCACGGTGAGCATCTGGAGTGCACACAGAAACGTTGGGGGGAAAAAAGAAGGAAAGGCACCAGCGGGATCGTGCATCAGCCCAACGTGTGCGTTCCAGGGCTGCCACCACCCTTGCAAAGGGATGAACCCTGGAGGGGGGGTCCTCTGGCCCTGCCAGGTCCAAAAGCAAAGTGTGGGGGGGGAAAGAGATGGAACAGGGTCCTGGTGGCAGCATCTGCCCCCCACCCCAGAAAGGGGAAGCGGGGCCCGGCCGGGGCTGCAGCTGCTTTCCAGGAATGCAGGCCCTGGGCACAGGCACCTGCACCAGAAAACGGTCACTCTGTGCCTCAGGCCAGCGCTGGGCACGGGATGTACATTTTCTTTTGCATTAAATTAGAAGAAAATTAGTGAGTAACTGTGGTATGAGGCAGGTCCCAGGCCCCCGTTGGTCTTCCTCGAGCCCATTTGAGCTCTGTGGAGAGTGGGAAAACAACCCCAAAGCCCCTGGGGCTAGCAAGAGGTTCACAGATTTATTACCAGAGGCAGCCAGGGTGCTGGCACAGGAGCTCGCAGCATCCTCCCCAGGCTCTTCCTGCTTTCAAGGAAATTTCCCCTTTTTTCTCCAGGGATTTCTGCCTGCACACACCTGTGTGCTCTTCCAGGATATTGCCCTTTTGTTTTCCAGGAAATTTCCCCCTTCCTTCCTAAACACTCCCCCGGTAGCTTTCCAGGAAATGTCCCTCTTGGTTTGCAGGGTATTTCCTCTCACTGCTTTCCAGGAAATTCCTCCTTTGCTTCCTGGGAAATTTCCTTGTTGCTTTCTTGACTCCTCCATTGCTTTGGAGAAATTTCCTCTCTGCTTAGAGGACTTCCTAGAGGATTACTTTTATTGGCAAGGTTTCTTTTGGGGAACCTCCTTGTAAATCACAAATGAGCAAAGAACTGGGCACCCTGAATTAAAAAAAAAAAAAAGAAAAAAAAGAAAAGAAAAATGAAAAAAGAAAAAAAAAAGAAAAGAAAAGAAAAAAAAAGAATCTTTTTCTTTTAATCCACCCAAGGAGAATCCAGAGCAAGAGCAGCATCACAGCACTACACACAGCACAGACATCTATCGTCACCTTTGCACAGATTCCTTCCCAGGTACATGGAGAAGTCATTAAGAAAGGAAAAAAAACCCAGGAAAAAGAAAAGAAAAATACAGAAAATTGCTCACATATGCAAAGTGACAAGAACAAATTGGCCACAGAACAACTTTTCCAAAGAGAAGGAGGACGCATCAAGGAAGGCTCTCAACATACAGCTTCTGCAAAAGCCGAACCCAAGAACATTGGAACAGAGGCAGTTTCCTTTGAAACATTAAAATCAGAGATTTTTTTTTTCTTTTTTTTTTCTTTTTTTTTCTTAAATTAATTTAAATATACATTTGAAACACAAACACCAAGCAAGCGCCTGGAGAACGAAGCGAAACGAAGGAGGAATGAGAATTGAATTTGACCAGTTTAATTTAAACACCAAAGGCGGGCGGATCGCACCAAACGGAATAAATAACGGAGACGGTGACGCTGGGTTGGCAGATCTCACGCTTCACATCGTTTAAACCAGAATGAATTCCACAGACCAAGAGAGCACAGGAAGAAAAAGGTCCTCTCACAAGTGGTGGCGGCTGGGGTCCCTTTGCAGAGCGGGTTGTAGGTGGGGATCTGTCCCCTGCCACCCAACAACAATCACCACCCAAGCGGGACGATGAGGTTTTGTGACTCAGAGGAGCCTGTAACCACCTCGAGGCAAACAGCTCCTGGCCAGGGATATGGGCACCCCTGCCTCTCTGACACCCCCTGGCTCTGAACACACCCAAGTCAAACACCAAAGTGTGTGTGTGGCACCTGGTGAGCTCAGCACTTTTCCATGGCATGGCCTTTCCAGCACAGCTAGAAAAGAGCGGAGCTGGCACCTCCTGTCACACACCTAGGGCCAGGCTGGAAAATAAAAACCAAATCAGCTAATCTAGCCCTGTGGCCACCGCGTTTATCCCCCCCCGGGGGTGGGCAGGCTGAAGGAATGTAAGTGGGTGGTTCTTGTTTGGTTTTCCCTCCCCACAACCCCTGCGTTAAAAAAAAAAGAAAAAACAATTAAAAAAAAAAAAAAAAAGAAAAACGAGAAAAAAATAGAACAGAACTAACTTGATCCCAAATTCCTCTCCCTCCCCTGCCTGTAGCCAAGCAGCAAAGCATCTTTAGATGCTCATGTGATCCCACAGACATGTTCCCTACAGAGCAGTCTCATCTCTGCCCCTCACCCGGATGTGCCTGTGACACCGCTCAGGAGGGACGTCCCTTTGCATTAAAACAAAAATAATTACAGTGGTCCCCATTCCCTTCCTCTGATCTCCAGGGAGTTCATCTAAGTCCAACTTGGTTTTGAGAACGGAAGAAGGGAGGGGTGAAGGTTTCCAGGCCGAGAACCTCCCCGGCTGCAGCATCCCCCCTGCCGTGCCCCCGGAGGTGAGGGGCTGAGCCCCCTTTGTGCAGCGCCCGCTCT
Organism: Todiramphus chloris collaris; assembly: GCA_025345505.1. Classification (NCBI taxonomy): domain Eukaryota; kingdom Metazoa; phylum Chordata; class Aves; order Coraciiformes; family Alcedinidae; genus Todiramphus; species Todiramphus chloris. The sequence goes on from JANVCC010000046.1 coordinate 13,231,684, forward strand.
CGACCCAGGGCCAGCAGAGCTGAGGAGGGGCCAAGGGGACACAGCTGCCCCCCCCCCAGTTCCTCCTCAGACAGCAGCAGCTCCAGGAAGGAAGAGGGGGACTGGGGTGGATGAGGGTTCAGGTTATTTCTTTCCCATCCCTCTTTCACCCCAAGGTTGGGAGGAGACTCCTGGGTTTGCGAGCCCAGTCTGTGCTTACCAGTGTCCTTAAGAACAATTTAAAAAGAACAAAAAAAAAACCAAAAAGGGAAGGGGGAAAAAAAAAACCCAAACCCAAAGATATGCATCATTAGGAATTGTCCGTGGAAGGAGCAGGAGGGGGCAGGTTCCAGAGCTAGACAGAAAAGGGATTCTCTCTCCCTCCCCGTGTTTGCTCGTCCGGAGACCGCGTCCCCTCGGCGTCCCTGCGCGAACCCTTTGTGCTGTTGCTCTGACATCAATCACACGGATGACGAAGGCGGCGCGGCGGAGGGCGGGAGAGCGCCCGCAGGGCTAGGCCCGGTGCTTGGGGAGCATGTCCAGCAGGAACTCCGCGATGCCGATGAAGTAGACGACTTGTGCGATGCCGAAGAGAGGGGCGATGACCAGGGCTCGGCAGTATGCCCCTTTCAGGAAGGCCATGGGCCCTTCCTTCTGCCAGATCTTCCTGGGGAGAAACGGCACAGGCAGGTAAGTGTCCGTCCACCCTCCCCCAACCAGACCAGGCCCCGGCTTTCCGCCTCCCTCCAGAGATGAGACCCAGGCAAGCGCTGTCGCCTGGCTCTGCCTCCAGAGCAGATCCTCCACCATCCCCCCCTGCTCATGAATGGCCAGGGAGGAACATGGCCAGGGTCAGGAGTGTCCATCTGGGTCTGGCTGTACAGCTGAGACAACCCTGTGTGTGACTCGAGAGGTTTCAAAGCTGGGGTCAACTGCAGCCTCGCTACGGGCCGCAGCCAGATGGCGAGAGACAGGCTACAACAGCGACACAGAGGCAGAGTGCTTGGGTTTTGGAACTGCCTCCATGTTCTGGAGCAGCCAGACCAGAGTCTGGTGAAGGGTCAGAGGAGAGGGCGGCCAGGGACAACTCGGAGAGTGCTCCTGCAGCTGCTGGTCAGAGCCTGCCAGGATGGGTATGAGACAGTGCTGTAGGACCTTCAGACAACGGCGCCTGGGGAGAGACAACCCCAGCACTACCTCTCTTTGCAGACAGAAAACCTCAGCGTGACCACTGCTGGGGTGTGGACAGAAGCATGTAAACATAATGCTTCATTTACCTTGCTCAAGAGAGGAGGAAGTTCTCTTTTATATACCTATATGTAAACAGTATATATCTGGTCAAGTATATATATATCTATCCAGATAGAGAGATAAAAGCACAGCTTCAGAGGGAACCTGAAAGAGGGCAGGTACTGGTTGGGTTTAGAGCTGCCCTCAGTGCCTGGCAGCAGCATGTCCCATACATCTGAGGTGGTGGCTGCTTCGTGAGGAACCTTACTTGGTGCAGTCCAGGATCCCTGAGTAGGTGTCCTCGTTGACTCCTCTCTGCAAGGACTGCAGCCGCGTTTTGATCACTGGAGAACAAGAGAGGAGACAGCGGTGAGCACTGGGAACGTAGCACGCTCTTCAGCAGGCAAGAGCCACCCTGAGAGCAACGTCTTTGAAACAGTCAAAACGAGATCACCAAGAACAGACCATTTTTGTATATTTATCAGCAAAACTGGGGAAAACAAACCATTCCTCTACAAATGGATAAGTGAAAAACAGAGCCACTGAAAACCCAAACCCTCTCCTCGCTGTGCCCAAGGTTTCCATGGCTGACTTGAGCTTAAGGCTTCCAAATTCAGATCTTTTTCTGCAAAGTGGGAACTGATTTTCAGTACTCGTCTCCTTCTGGAGAAGTACCTAAAATACATGATGCTGCTCTTGGATTTCTTTGCGCCTTGGAGCATGCACAGTGTCAGGGAGAGAGATTGGATTTACATTCCGGTGTTCTTCACAGCAAAGAAACTGAAGTGGTATTTAAGGCAGATGCTGTGGAGCAGGAGAAAAGGCCACAGATCTGAGGCTCCACGACTACACAGACATCAATGGCCTGTGCACTATGGCTCCCCCCGGATCGTGCCTCTGCAGGGGCACATTTGCAGTTGTTCCTGTTCAGAGCAACTGAAATGAAGGACAACCTCTTCCTGACTTACCTAGCAAGGACTGCACGCCTCTGTGCAAGCCATGCCTGAAGGTAGAGCTCAGCTGAAGGACACATCAGCTGAGCTGAAGGCAGCGTGGCCAGCAGAGCTGCTCTGTGCTGCGAAGGGGCTGGCATGGTCACCCCCCTCCTCACCCAGCCCACTCGTGGGCATCTGATTCCTGTCACTTGGCACCAGGCCAGCAGCAGAGGCTACTCAGGACTCACCGTCACAAGGGTTGACAGCCACCGCGGCCGTGCTGCCAGCCACACAGCCCGAGAGGAAGGACACGTAGAACGGAGCCTTGACATTGGGGTCCTTCTGGCCCAGCTTGTTCAGGTTTGCAAACAGTGGGAAGTAAACAATGGAGAACGGGACATCCCTGAGGAAGGGGAAGAAAGAAGAGCAGGGATGAGCAGTGTCAGAGGGGGACACCAAGAAATGGATCATCACAGGGAGGGCTGCAAGCATCATATGTTGGCCACATGTGCAATCCAGATGTCACAGCTCTGCGACTGCAATGCAGGCAGGAGCCAGACTCAGCAGGGGCAAAGCTGATGGCACCAAGGACAGCAGGTCCATGGGAGACAGGTGGCCCTACAGAGCCAATAGCCTTCCTTTGATCTTTCAACACTCAAACTGAAGACCCCAGCAGTCAGAGGTCAATTGTTTTGTCCAAGAGGTTCTGCCTCTGTTAGCGCTGGAGGAGTCCCTCTGTGAAAGCCCAGGTCACAGGTGTCAGAGCAGGCACTGGTCCTTGCAGCCAGCACACTTCAAGAGCCAGCACTCATTTTCCACTCTGGAGACTCAGGCTGACAGTTTTGCTCTGCTAGGTTCACAAGGACTTCTTGACAGCGTTAAAATATGGGGAAGACAAAAACCTCCCACAAAGAGCAGTTAAATCTTCCAGGAGCAAGGTGGCAGCCCCCCTCGCTTCCCTTCTTTAACCAGCAGAGGAACTAAACCAAATCAACCCCACGGCCCCTGAGGCCAACACCCCCTTTGCAGGCTCATCCCCCCTTTGTGTTCTGGACTGAGCAGACCTGTGATAAACTGTGAATTGTTTGTTCATCAAACTTTGTACCAATTGCTTAAGCTGGTTTGCTCTAATAAAAGCACCAAATCAGGTATGGAAAGGTACCAAATGTATTCTGCTATACTGGGGACTCGGCCCTCCAGGACATCATCCCCACTCCCACTGGATACAGACCTGGCCGAGGCCTGAGTTCTAAATGTCATCATAAATCCTAGCCTAGTAGCCTTGTAAACTGTAGCTTGTTTTACATAACTGTAAACTGTGTCTTGTCTTACATAGTTGTGAGTTGTGTTTTGTCTCCCATAGCCTTGAAAGTTAGCAAGGTTCTCCTAAATCCTGTAGCCTGTCTTGTGTAGTTTTGGTCTTTGTAGATAAGGGAACTAAGTCCCAGACAGGAAGATAGAAGACAGGAGACAGGAGAGCCTCCCTGCAGATAAGCCAGATCACACCAACCCTCTGGTTCCTGAATCATCATTTTGAGACAAAAGGTGACAAGTGCACTGCGAGGAAGACTGGGGGCCTTCCTCCTGAAGACCCCGGCCCACGACCACCAGACACCAATGCGCAAGTGCCAAAGGGAGGAGACCTATGATAATGAGTTCCTGGACCTGATTATAATAATCCAACCCCACAGAATGAATATGTAGTTAATGCTGTTGGATATGCATGATTTAGTGTGATAAATGCCTGCTTTCTTGACATCTTGTTGTGCGTGCTGGTGGAGCGCAGACTCCCCGCGCACCCAGCGCTGCTTGCTCATTCCCCATCACTAATAAATTCTTATTTTTCTATTTAAAGACTATTTTGGTCTCATTTATAACAGACCGGTGCCCGGTGCTCCAGCCCACACAGTCCTACCTTAGCAGCGTGGCTCCCAGGCCCTTGTAGAGCCCGGCGATGCCCTTGCTCCGCAGCAGCTCCCTGGTGATCTGCGTGGCCGTGGTGCGTCTCTCCACTGCTGGCTCCGCTGCCCCCGGCCCAGAGGAAGGGGAGAGCTGGGCCTGTGCTGCCATCAGCTTCTTCTGCGCCGCTGGGGAGGAGCAGAGAGTTCTGGTCAGTGGGATGCTCAACTGCAGCCTCTTGCTGCCCCTTGCCACGGGATGAGGAGGAAGAGGCAGGTCTCCACACGCACCAAAACCGGCAGACTAAGGCCAGCTGGGTGCCCTGCAAGCTTTTGCCCCCACTCTGCCTATTTTCCTCAGCCTGAGAAAAGGCAGCTTGTCCTGGTCTTGGCATTAGCTGATGCCACACCACAGAAACATCCACTGCACCTCCCTACCAACTGGTTTTACCTAAGCATGAGCAGTCTGTCACACACAGCCTCCAAGGTGCAGAGGAAAGCAGCTGCCGTGAGGTTCAACAAGGCCAAGAGCCAGGTCCTGCACTTGGGTCACAACAACTCCCTGCAATGCTTCAGGATGGGGCAGAGCATCTGGAAAGGGAGCCCAGTGGAAAAGGACCTGGGGGTTCTAGTTGGCAGATGGCTGAAGATGAGCCAGTGTGTGCCCAGGGGTACAAAAGGCCACTCAGCCTTGACTTAGATGAGCACTAGTGTGGCCAAAGGAACTAGGGCAGGGATAGTCCCCCTGGACTGGGCACTGGGGAGGCCACCCCTTGAGTCCTGGGTTCAGTTTTGGGCCTCTCACCCCAAGAAGGACATTGAGGGGCTGGAGCGTGGCCAGAGAAGGGCAACGGAGCTTGGGAAGGTTCTAGAGCACAAGTCTGGTGAGGAGCAGCTGAGGGACCTGGGGTTGTTCAGCCTGGAGAAAAGGAGGCTCAGGGGAGACCTTCTGGCTCTCAACAACTCCCTGACAGGAGGCTGGAGCCAGGTGGGGTCGGGCTCTTGTCCCAAGGAACAAGCGACAGGAGAAGAGGAAACGGCCTCAAGTTGCACCAGAAGAGGTTTAGGTTGGACTTGAGGAACAACTGCTTTTCCAAAACGTTGTCCAGTCCTGGCCCAGGCTGCCCAGGGCAGCGGTGGAGTCCCTGTCCCTGGAGGCTTTCAAAGCCATAGAGATGTGGTGCTGAGGGACATGGTTCAGTGGTGACCTGGCAGTGCTGGGTTACTGGTTGGACTCAACGATCTTGCAGTCCAGATGATTCTGTGAGTTCTTCAGCCACATTTATAAACACAGCCTGATTTTTCCCAACCTTTTTCACACTGATGCATTTCTGTTCTTTGTCCAGAAGATGGAGAGCACATCAACCTGTCAGCAACCCTCTGACTGCCACCGGCACACCACAGGTCTCATGCCAGAGAGAGAACAGGCTGTTCACAGCAGTGAAAACCTCTCCTGAACCCTCAAACCACAGCTTAATTCCTTCAAACATTTTAAAATAATATGCACAAAGAGGATAAGGTCTGCATTAAAAACAGCCAAGAGAGGAAAGAAAAAGTAAATCTGTGATTATTCCGGAATGCTACATCAAAGGAGAGATTAAAGGACAAACTGGCCCATTTTCCAGGAAGGGCCACAAATGTGGCATCTACTGGTGTCATGGAGGCATCCTGGGGAATGAGGCCATACCCTGGGCTGACCTCTCCAACAGCTCTTTCCCCTGGAGTCTCCACACCAAACGCTGGTCTCCATTCTCACCAGAAACCCCCCCCAGGCTCACACTCCCTCCTGCTTCTGCCTGCCAGCTCCTGCCCACAGCCCCAAGAGCCTCATCTCAACCTCTCCAGTGCACCAGGAGAAGCTTATTTAGTGTTTCACCTGAGACAATGGCTGCTTTTGTAGGAGGATAAAAGAGAGAGAGGGGAGAGGAGTCATTTGGGAAGGACACATCCCATTGGGAAGCTGTTTGGGAGGTGCTACAGTGTGGTAGAAGAGCAAGAACAGACATCAGCAAAGTTGGAGATGGGAGGAAGCAGCCCAGGAAAAGCCCTGGAGGATGTGAATCCCTTCTTGCATGACCAGTAACTAACAAGTTTTAATCACTCACAAGCTGACCACCCAGTAACCTCTCCTGTCTCTCTCCACCTGCCAGCACCATTTACTGTTCCATTTGCCAAGTCTATTGCTTTGAACAAAACAAAAAAAACCCCAAAACCAAAATCACCACCTTTTACAACTTCAAGGGCCTCTGCAAAGCCAGGGGAGCAAAGGATGAGGAGAATTGAGCTGGGAAGAGGAGAAACTTGTGTTACAGAGATACTTCTGACTTGGGAGAACAGGGTGAAGGAAAATGGGTTTCTCTGCTCATTCCCTCCACCTTGACGGCCCAGCCCCAGCCCTCTCCCCCTGCCTGCTCGGGGCCCAGGGAGCAGAAGGCCACGTACCAATCCGTCCCGCATCCTGCAGCTGGATTTTGAGCATCTCCATGGGAGTGGTGACAATCACCTGGCAGGTGCCCGCACCGCAGCCCGCCAGCATCTCCCTCAGCAGCGTCAGCTTTTTCCTGCCCAAAGAAAGAGAGAAAGAGTCAGTGGGAGGAGGTGGCCTGGAGTGATGCCACGGCAGGTGGGTGCAGGGGCTCAGGGCACACCTCTGACCATGGGAGTTACAGGAGAGGCAGCCTGGAGGACAGGGACTCTGCTATGCCAGCAGCTCATCATGGCTCACGCTTGGCATGTCTGAGGCATCACCCAGTCTGGAGGAAAAGACCCAATTTGGCCCCAGAAACAGAACATTCTGAAAAAGCTGCCAGCCCAGCCAGAACAGCCCCAGCTCAGGGCACACCATGGGAGCTCCATGCCAAGACAGAGCTGTAGGTTCCTCCAGCCCAGCGCTGCCACTGCTGAGGGCACAGCCTTCAGAACAGGTATCACTTCAGAGGGCAGCAGAGGACCCGAGAATTAAGGAAGATAAGCAGCTTTCCTTCTGCCAGCCTAGTCCTGTAAACACCATCAACATCCCCACAAACAAACAAACAGAGACCACGAGGCAAGGACCAAGGGAGGGAAATATTCCAGTCGGTGCTTTGGAGTTCTCTGTCAAAACCAAAATAAATAAACAGGGAACGTGAAAGTCAGGGAGGCAGCTTCCCTGTCGTTGGGAGCTTCTTCAGCTCACCAGCCTTCCCAAACCTGAAAATGTGGCCTTTGTGCTGCACTGGTCCTGCCTGAGGGACAAGAGACGGGATGGACCTGGTACCGCAGCTTTGTGCATCCTTGGCACCAGAGAGCAGGGATCATCAGTGACGTGCTCTTGCCTAGTAGAAAGTCAGCATTTCACAGCTCCCTCCACCCCAAAGGCATGAAACAGTCCAGCTAAGACCAAAACGAAGAACTTGGGATGCAAATAGCCAGAAAACCTCACTTTTCAGACACTGAAGAGTTTTCACCCTGCGGAAAAATCTCACCCCTTGGCACCAGAAAACACAGATTTGATTAAAAAAAAGAAGTGTCTCTGATCTGCTCCAAAAAAAAAGAAGAAAAAGCACATATAAGTCACATAGCCAGGGGGAAACTGCCTCCTCCTTTTTCTGTTTTAAATGCAAGTACTATTTTTACTCCCCACAGCCCCGCTCCCGCAGCAAACCCTCACCCTACCCTACTCCAGGCAAGTCCCTGCACTGTGGCAGATGCAGGCCCACGATGATCTGCCTCATCCCCTCAGAAAAGCCAGCCATGGATCTGCCTCATCCCCTCAGAAAAGCCAGCCACGCTCCCTTCCTGGGGTTTCTGCCAGCATGCTTTGCTGGGTGTACACGCTGCAGGCCAGCAAAGAAGTTTCAATGCCAAGCCCACAGGACAGGGAAGGGAGATGCTCCATAATCCTGCAGCCCCCCATGGCAGCAGGGCTGATTCCTCTGCCTCTCCTCGTCCCCCAGGAGGATCTGGGAGCAGGGGATTAGAGGCACAGAGCTGCAGCAGAGATTACCAGAGACTAAATATAGAGCTCTCCTGGGGGGCTGAAGGGAGGAACATTTCACAGTCTCACTTTCCCAATTCCCCAAGGATTAGAAGCTGCAAAGAACAACCCCTCCAGTAACTCACCCACATGGGTGCTGAGGTGCGCAGCAAGCTCTCCTGGAGGCACGTGGGGATCAGGGTGTGCAGATCCAGAGGTGCCCAGGCACTGACAGCCAGAGGTGGCCAACTTGTGCCTCCTGAGTGGCCCAAAGGACAGCAGCAGTCTCTGTGCAGCACGGCTGCACAACCCCTGGCCCAGCAGTGGGAGGGAGCAAACCACCCAACGGAGCTGGCTGCCAGTCCCCCGTGCTGCAGAGCAGCTCCCAGTTTAGCCAGAGCCCTGGAGCATCCCTGGAGCACATGTCTCATGGCTTCCACGCAGGCTGAGTGCTTTGATACCCAGTTCAAAAGATCAGAAGATTTACCCTACATGTTTGTCCGGGGGCCATTAATCCAGTCAGCCTGGCTGGACTCAGCTCCGTGTTGCCGTGCCAGTGTGACCCAGCAAAGGATTTCTCTGCTTGGCTGTACTTTAGAGATGTCAAACAGGTCCATCAAAAAGCATCTAGAAGAAGGGTTTTCAGCCTTTCCTTTGCATATTCTGGGAACTGGTGAGAGTCCAAGAAATAGAACAAGCCTAAAATAAGCCAGTCTTTTGTTGTAAAGGGGTCAAACGCTCCTTGCAAAAACCCAACGGGTCTGCACATGAAGGGAGTTTGCAAATGGTCCATCTCTAGATGACAAAGGGGTTTAAGGCACCACAGGCCTTATCCTCAGTGCACATCTCAACTAACTTCAAAAGCTGCAACACCAGCAAGGATCTGGTTCTACAAATGCAGAAATGATCTTTTTGTCACAGCAAGAGGCTGTTAAATAGAACACACACACACACACAATAGCCCTGAACTCTGCACTGGCAGAAATCAATCGTTCCACATTTTTAACTGACATGCAATTAATTAGCAACAAATCAATGATGTCAAGTGGGAAGGGGAGAAGATTCATGCTCAATCTAAATGAAGAGTTTCAAATGAGAGCTGAAATCCCAGAAAGTCAAAAAGCAGGAACTAGAGGTCTATGGACACTGGTATATCAATGTCACGTGGGAGCAGAGTAGGATTTTTTTCAAGTTTCTCAGAAATTTTGACCATGTAGGAGTTGACTGGGCTTGGGCAGGGACCAAAACCAGCCGTTCTGAAATAAAGATTTCCAAAGATGGGAAATCTTTGACCTAAGGAAATGTCCGTACAAAGCCATGTTTCTATTTGCTACCCAAGAGGCCACTGTCCCCCAGCTTGGACATCACCTTCCTGACTCATAAAATAACCTCCACTTCTGGTCTGTCAACCCCAACCCAAAAGGTTATAGAAAGCTCCCCCAGAGTTTTGAACCAGAGATATTTGGCTGCTTCCAAAACATTTCAATAGAGAGTCTTTCATATGGATTAGGGAACCAACACACAGGAGATGTCCTTCAAAGGGAGGACAACCAGTCTGCCCCAGCCACACTGAGACATGCACACAAACTGCCAGGAAGCCCCTTCAACCCAACACCTGATCTTCCAAAAGGGAACAAGCACACTTCAGAAAAGGTGGAGCTGTGATGATGGGAAATCATACTGGCTGGAAAGCTGCCTGGTGGAAAAGGACCTGGGAGTGTTGATAGACATCCACCTGAACATGAGCCAGCCTGTACCCATGCAGCCCAGAAGGCCACCAGCAGCCTGGCTTGCATCAGCACTAGTGTGGCCAAAGGGACCAGGGCAGGGATAGTCCCCCTGGACTGGGCACTGGGGAGGCCAAACCTCAAATCCTGGGTTCAGTTTTGGGCCTCTCACTCCCAGAAGGACATTGAGGGGCTGGAGCGTGGCCAGAGAAGGGCAATGGAGCTGGAGAAGGGTCTAGGGCACAAGTCTGGTGAGGAGCGGCTGAGGGACCTGGGGTTGTTCAGCCTGGAGAAAAGGAGGCTCAGGGGAGAGCTCCTGGCTCTCAACAACTCCCTGACAGGAGGTTGGAGGTGGGTGGGGTCGGGCTCTTGTCCCAAGGAACAAGCGACAGGAGAAGAAAACACAACCTCAAGTTGTACCAGGGGAGCTTTAGGTTGCACATGTGCAAAAACTTCTACACTGAAAGGTCTGTCAAGCCCTAGAACAGGCTGCCCAGGTAGGTGGTGGAGTCCCCATCCCTGAAGGCATTTAAAAGACATTTAGATGAGGTGCTGAGGGACACGGTTTAGTGGTGGGATTGGCAATGTTAGTTTAATGGTTGGACTGTATGATCTTAAAGATCTTTTCCAATCAAAACAATTTTTGTGATTCTATGAAAAGTAAAAGCAAGAACGTTCCCATGACAGGGAAATTCCCTGACTTCTAGTGCCAGCTCAGAAATGCCTCAGACAAGCAAAACCTTTGTCTCTGGGACAGATTCACCTCAAAGTAATGCCACCAGATTAACTGTTGCCCTGGCAGACGTTACTCCAGGTATGGTACAACCTACCTCTGGTTGCAGGACCTCTGTGTGTTGCATGTTTGGACTAAGTCACGAGGAAGGTGACTCTGCCTGTACCCATTACATCAGGTTTGCCCTGGCAGGAGATACCAAGTGTTTCGTTCCGATTGGAATGTCTGTGGAAGAGAACAACGGACAGGGCAACACGTCTGGGCGTGTTGAACATGGATGCAACCCATGTTCTGTCCCTGTGCTCCTCTCATGGGTGCATTCTGTGATGCAACAGCCCATCTCTAGCTCCCTCAAGATTAACAGCTGAAAGTGCGTTTACTTTCTGGCTGATCTCTGATGTCTACAACTTCAAGCTGCTGTAACTCCTTGAGCCTCTGCATGCTAAAAAAAGAGCCTCCCCAGAGAACTACCCCTGAATAGGCACCATGAGATTATCAGCTCTTAATCAGCTCTTTCGCTATGGGAAAGGCTGGATTCCCCTACCCACAATTCCCAGTGGGTTGTATGAGGATCATCTGCACTAAAGAAGTGTTTGGACATCCAGTGGATAACTACAGGAGAGGCTGCTTTGGGCCCAAAAGGCCCAGAGCAAAACCAAAGCATGGTGTGTACGAGGTGGCATAGCAGCTCAGCACCAGGACTAGCAGCAGCATCCCACCTTCCTAAACAAAGAGCCTCACCCGACAGCCTGTCTATGAGCATTTCACAGCTCAAGGATCAACCAGGCCGTGCAATGGCTACTTAAACAGATATCACAGAAGAGATGGTCCGAGTATTCTAGGAGAGCCTGAAAGAGGAGCAGCCAAAAGGAGGCCTGGGGAGATGTATCGCCTGGGCAGATGATGGAGAACAAGCTCCAGTCTCCCCATCTGCATGGGAAAGAAGGAAAATGGCCTTTCTGGACAGGATTAGTTTGCTCTTTCCCTTCTCCGTGCAAAGCTACTAGGCAGGGGGAAGCAGAAAGGAAGAAAATTTGCTGGCATCAGCAAAGATGCAACTAACGCAATCATGCTGGCCCTCCCAGGAATCTGAGCTGTTAAGTCAGCAGATTGCCAGCCTTTGCTCCAGAACAGCAAACAGATTGAAGGTCAAGATTAAAGAAGACAGGAGACTTAATATAGGAATAACATAGCTTGGAGAAAAGCAGCAGGAAGCTCATCCAGAGACACTGCAGAGTTTCTATGAGCAAGAAATCGCTTTTATTAGAAGCCACGAGACACTTTTTACCACAGCCAAGGCAGAACATTTAACCAAGAACCTGGAAAATGAACAACGAAACCTGGCAAACACATGCCAGGCACAACTGCTGCCTGGCACTCAACACTTCAGAGATAAACACGAAACCTTGAAGGACACTTTGTGAAGGGATTGGTTTTTATGAAGTGCTTAACACCCAAATTCAAGGAGGACATCAAGCAGGCAATACTTACATCTACCAAAGAGGCCTCACAGACTGAGCACCCAAAAATCAACAGTGTACTTCAAACACATTGGTGCACTATTGAGTTAAATCACTTTCTTAGCTTCATACCCAAGTTCTACACTTAGCCCTAGTGACTCCTCATGTCCTCTGCTCCAGACAATGAAGCTGCTGCTGTTTTAACAGTAGCTGGGAGATTATGGGTCTCTCAACACAAACAGCCTCAGAAATCCAGAGGGGAAAAAAAAACCCCATCTGTTTCCAGCAGCCTGAAAGTTGAATGGTTTCCCTCCCTCTCTCATCCTGCCTTCCCCAGGTGACCCAGCCAGCACAGAGTGCCAGTGGAACAAGGACCTGCGCAAAGACTCTTCTTTGGGTCACCTCTTCTACTACTTCTCCTGGGAACGGCAGGGGCCATCAGGCCAAAGTCATCATGAGATGATGTTTGTCCCTTCCTGCCTTTCTCAACCAGGGTCACTGGGTGCCCTTCCGTTTTTTCAGTATCTTGGTTTTCCTCCTTTTCTCTGTAGCACAGCAAGGGGGTTTCCAGCACTCACACGGGTCACCCAGGCCTCCCTTGTTCCTAAATGACCAGAACAGCTTGGGATGACCAACACAGTCTGATTTCCTTGTGAAACAAGAAGCTGTAGCAGCAGGCTGGCATAATGGACATCAAAATAGAAATGGGCAAAGAAGCAGAAATCAAGCCTGATGCCTTTCTGCACCAAGAGGATGGGAAAAGCATTGTCCAGGCAGCAGTTCCCCCCAAGCTAGTCACACACGTCTCCAGGTTCAGGGAGAAGGGTGCACCAACAAAGGCACGAGGTCCCACCTGAGGTCCTGCCTCCCCAGTACTCTACCTCCAGCAGCACCCAAGAGCACAGCTAGGGAAACGTGAGTCTAGCACAAATCTGCAGTGATATATCCACAAAATAGTGTTCCAGCTCTTTGCAGCCAGAAGCTTCCTACGCCACAGGTGTTGTTTTCAGTCTGGCCTTTCAAAAACAGGCTTTATGCCACTTTTTTTTTTTCTTAGCAGTTTAAAAGCAAGTTCATCTGAACATTAAGTTTTTCAAAAGGATGAAAAAAATAAATTCATGCACACTAAAAGTTGTTGTGTAACTTGGGGTTATTCTGGGCCATGGATTTGCCATGCTCTCTCTGGTCTGCACGTGTTTCTTCCACTTGCACACAAGCAGAGGACACACTTAGCACATTTTCATCAGCAAATACTGACAGAATGTGCATGTTTTATCAGACAAGGATCTCCAACTCATGCAACACATCTCAAGCAAGACAAGTGCCAGAAGCTTAGCAACAAAGGCGTTCAATGTCAAACAGGTCAAGAAGACTTCTGCAGCTCTGAGTCAGAGAAGCAGCAGAGCAGCCTTTGGGACACTGGCCTCGGAACACAGCACACTGTGAATGTAAGACAGTCTGGCTTGTGCAAAAAGGACTTTGGTGGAGCTGGAGCAAGATCTTGGTGGCTCACCATGAAAAAACAGCCCTCAGTCTTCCACTGAGCCTAACTGCCTCAGCTGCACCTTACTCCATGTAACACCTTGACTGTTGCAGTTACATACCCAGAAATGAAACCACATTGACGTGCCAGGCAGCTGGAACCTTCACTTTTCTGACCCTGGGCTATTTTGTGGTCCATACCCAGGCTTTGACTGGAGTTGTGAAATAGGTGGCACGGTCTTGCGATGTGCCAGCAGTATGTGTACAGCAATATGTGTTCTGTTTTGCCCTGGGTGGAGGGGGTTTGGATTCCAGCACTGCTAATCCTGTCCTGTCTGACAAAGACACCTGGGGAGGAGGGGAGAGAAGAACCTCAAGGAAGAAGACTGCAGACTGCAAACAGCTTGGAAAGAGGCAAACCCTTGGGGACACACAGCTTTGCTAGTCAAGGAGAGGGCCCTTCGACATCACTCCTATTTGCCACATGTTCTACCCATGGGAAAAGATCCTGGGAACTGCCAAGACAAGGCAGCACACAAGGACTGCAGCACAGCCAGGCCAACCCAACCCTGCCTGCAGGTCACACACGTCAACTCCAGACCTCTGATTTCCACAGCGTGAAGAAAAAAACATCCTGGGATAGGCAGCTACCCTGCACTTGCTAAGAATGTCTATCCTTGCTGCTAATGTCACGGCCTTTTCCATCACCCCTGCTCCTCATGCACGAAGCAAGGTCACAGCATGCACCAGATCTTCAGTTAGATCCCAGGTTCATGGCCTATACCAGCTGCTGCCACCCTGTAAGGCATTTTCCTTCCCATCACACCGTGGAGTGACATTCCTAGTTAGGAATCATCACCATCTATCGCCGCTCTGCCTCTCTGTCCAGCTCACGTTGGCTATCCTCACAAGTGGAGCTGACCATTCATCCAAGCCCCTCATGGTGGTTGAACAAGATGAGTGACACCTACTCCACCTGCTGCCTAGATCTTGTCACCTAACTGTGGCCCAAACTTTCTTGTGTCTAAAGGAGTTAAAAATGCTTTGTGTTGAGACACTAGTATGCTCCTGCTCCTGGCCCTGCCAGTCCCATCAGTGCCTATGTTTTTGGAGAACAGGGCGTCTTACTCTTGGGAAAACTCTCTAGTCCTGGTTTTCTACATCAGGCACAGCACATCATCAAAGGGTTGTCAAGGGCTGGACCAGGCTGCCCAGGGCAGTGGTGGAGTCCCCACTCCTGGAGTGATTTAAAAGCCATGGAGATGTGGTGCTGAGGGAACAGGGTTACGTGGTGACCTGTCAGTGCTGGGGTAATGGTTGAACTTGATGGTCTTAAAGGTGTCTTCTGACCAAAATGATTCTGTGATTCTATCATCTACATCATGTGCAGATTAGCCAGGAACCTGAGAGCCAGACTGGGAGAGGTCTGGGTGAAGACCTCATCTGGTCATGGAAACAGCTGCATCCCACTTACCCAAACACGTGCTCAAAGCCTCTCTCAGCACCGAGAGAGGTCTTTACCTCTCATGGTGCAGGACATCTACTGGCAGGCATGTTCTCTGTCAACAGCTGAAACATCACGGCAGTGCTTGCCCTCACACAACACCAAACATGTTGCAGGTCTGATTTCTTCCACAGGCCACTCTCAGCAGCTCAGCACCCTTGTGTATCCCCCACACAACCTGCAAACCTTCGCTCACAAAGCGCTAGCTGTGCTCCTGCCTCCCGCAGCATGCCTGCCGCTCGGTGAGGAGCAACGAGGACATTGCTACCTCCCACTGCCTGAGCAGAGCACAGAAGAGATGCTCTTTGAAGAGACAAAAAACCACCAGCAGCTGCCAGCCAATGAGTCACACGGACAGACATTAGCTGCTATTTTAAAAAACTCCAGAACTAAAGAAATTAGGTACATTAAAAAAAAAAAACCCCTAGACCTGCAGCCTGTGTCAGTCCAGTCACCACTGACGTTGTTGAGCCATTGATCTGCAGCAGCCAAGACCAACGTGGTGCTTTATGGGAAGTTGTTAACTGAGTAAACGTGGCAGAGCTTTGCATTTCCAGTGAGGCTCCAGCACATCCCTGCCGATGGGAAGCGTCAGGATCATAGCCCTGGCAGGCTGCTTCTAACCCCAGTCACTGAGGACTGGAGATAGCGCCCTTCTCTGGAGACAAGTCTTGGTCTGAAGGGAGAGACAAGTCTTGGTCTGAAGGGAGAGACAAGTGTTCTCCAAATCGCAAGGGAAATATCTTGTTGAGAACAGCAGTAAATACTCAGGGTCCAGCCCCTGTCCACTGCTCAGCTACCATCTCCCACTCACATTTAATTCACAGGAACCAACTCCCACTTGCAAGACAACCCATTTTTTTTAACTTGAGCATTTATTTGTAGGTCAGCTGCTGGGCAATGCTGCAAGTGTCCTTTGTCAACTCTGATCCACCACCGCTCTAAAACTATTTTCAAGCTACAAAAGGACAAGAAGGATGCTAAGTTTGGGGCCTGCAGAACTTGACTTGCCATCTGTTCAAGCCAGAAAGAGCATAACACCATCCAATAGGATACTGAGGACAAGGGTCCTCCCAGCAGCTGTTTGGGCAGTGATCAGTGCCACTGGGTTCCTCTCAAATATTTTGCCTACAGACTCTGGATCTGCTAACCTTGGCTTCGATCTGGGACTATTTTTAGAAGCTTGAATAAAAAGCAGCCATCTAGTGGAGTGCTTTTCACTTCCCGTTTTAGACATTACATCCTCAGCACGAACGTAAACACCGGCTGAGCTGTTCAAGGTCAACTTGCGTTTCAGTCATCACATCACCCTGTTCCACCTTTGCCCTGATGCCTCACCAGACATGTCCCAAGAGCTGGTGTCTTTCAAGTGGAATGTGAAAGGTCTGCACGCCCCTACTCACCCGTCTTTGGAGAGGTGATGCCGGAAGAAGTCATTGGCTGCCAGTTTGATAGCCTTTTCTGGTGTCACCAGAGTCAGGTTCACCGCAGCCCCTGGGCAAGGAAAAGAGTAGAAGGCCATTGGAGAATGAGAATAAGGGAATCGTTCAGGAACATGTTGAAAAATGTGTAGATGTGGCACTCTGGGACATGGTTTAGAGGGCATGATAATGCTGGGTAGACAGTTGGACTTGATGATCTTTTCAAATCTTAATGATTCAGCGATTCTGTGGTGTAACTCCTGCTCCAAGGACTGATGAAGGAGAGCTCCCAATGCATCAAAGGGCTTTAGAAACACGAAGCACCACTGGAAATTAATAGGATTTCTGCCTCCCAACACCCTGGGCTTTTGAAGACATCCCCTGATGTGTTTCTACTCCAATTGCAATAGGTTTTTTGTAATTTCTTTAGCTTCACTACTACCTCCCACCGTGCATCCTCTTCTCTCATCTAAGGATGCATTCCTGTGAATCCAGAAGGATGCAGGGCAGACCTTCGAGAGAGGAGTACGAGTTGGATTAACAACCAGTCCCAACTCCTTTACAAATATTGTGAGATTCTGAGAAGCAAAAGCCCCCTGCTCCACCATCTGCATAGTGTCCCTGCCCCTCCACCACCACCACAAGCAAAGGACCTTGTTCACCAAGCAGCCCAGAAGAGGTAGAGCCACTGAAAGACCTGGAGGCTGGTTGGAGTCAACTGGCTCATCTGCACCAAAGTCAGCCAGCTCTAAACCAACCCTTGGAGCTAAGTGGCTTCCCTTGTATATCACCACTGGGTGTCACCCTCAGAACAGCCACCGCTGAAGTGGCTTTTTGTCCACTACAAGCTGCAGCCTGGAGAAATTTCCCTCCCAGGACCGTGGCAAGCCTTGCTGGGGGATCTGGGGGGTAAACAAGCCTTGGGTCCCCATCACCCACTAGAAAGCCCTTTTGTCAGCAGCAACAAGCAGCAAATCCCTGTATTGTGGCTGCCACAATGAGAGGTCTGCATGGCCTGGCCAGCTGCTCTGGGCCATGGACACTGGCATTAGCAGCTGGGAAGCAACTTTCAAGCTGCCCTGGGTGATACAGGGTGAGGGGAGGCCCAGTCCTTTCTGAGCACCATGAGATTAATGCTCCAGGATATTCTCCTACCTTTAAATCTTGGGGCTCAAAAAGTCCTCCAGTGGAGGACTGCAAACTCTGGTTGCCTGCACTGAAGCACAATGAGCTCCAAGACCTCAGGAGGAGGTTTGCCTGACACTTGTTGATGGCCTCTGACCACCTTTGTAAGGACAAGCACAAACACTAGGGTGTATATTTTGCATTTATTCTTCCTGTAGAGATTTAAACAACTTGTCCCAAAGCTCCATATTCCAAGGAGCAGCAGATGGAGAAGTCTGCACTCCCGTTAGGCTCTGAAGACCTGGTGGGGTTCATTTTCAGGAGGTTTGAACACAAACTGACAGGAGCTGTAAGGGCTCAATACACCTAAAGAAAGGCACCTCGTTCCTCTGTTCCTCAGGATGGACTCCCCTCCCACCAAAAACAATTGAAAAACTAATGAGACATGGAAAGACATAGAAAGGTTTAGGGGGGACTTTCCTCAGAAAGGAAGCAAAAATCACAACTGAAACTTCTGGACTGGTACAAGTGGGACCAGAACACAGGAATCGTTGGCTTCACATCTACTCAGACGACCCATCTCCATAACACGGGTAACCACAGCAAGAAAACAGCCTTTGCTGGGCAGGGCTGGGCAGCCCAACACATTTCAGCCCCTTCCCACTGCCATGTCTGGATTTTGCAGAAAACACCAAGTAACGAACGCTACCTCGTAGCAAGCTCAGCCAACGCTCTCATTCCACGTTGGCTGTGACATCCCACGATCACCATCATCTACAGGAGCCAAACTAGCCAGGGAGCAGGGCAGCCCTCTCACGCTCCTGTGTTTATCGCAGACTTTGAAGGATACCAGTGATTGCTCCGCTTCTGGGTGATGTGTCCTCCCACGGTGACTCCCACACGTGAGAAGCCACACGGACGTGACCCTCATGCTCTACCTCCACCTTTCAATGTCCATCATATTAGGATCTACACAGCAAAGCCACGCTGCCCGAGTCTGAAGTAGAAGTAGTTATCCAGTGAAGCATTCCCTCGAACGCCAAGTTGAATCCGACTTCAACCCAACTCCTGATGGGTAGAAAGTAAAGTCCTGCCCGTTACAACATTCAGCAGGAATAACCATTTCCTTGGGAAAACAAGGAGAGGAAGTGAAAAAGAATAAACCTGCCACTCTAACACCACTGCAAAGGGTTCGCTGAAAGAAAGAAAACGAGCGAGAAGTAGGCTTCCATGTGCTGACCTCCTCCAGGAACCAAGAGGCTTTCACAGCAATTTCTCCTTCAATCACAAATAAAATAGGGGGTAAAAACACAGAATATACACAGAAAAGTTAATGAACCTGGGTTTTCTCCTGCTCTGATATTCTCAGTAAAGCTGCTTAGCAGAGAATGGATAATCCCTGTCCTCAATAATCTGTAACAGCTTCAATTCACTGGAGGAGGAGAAATCAGATACTTCAGCTGCTGGCTCTATGCTTTCTGCAGTGTTTTCTACTTTTTTCCCCACAAAATCTCACAGCTCTTCAATCCTAGCTCTGCTAATGATTCGATTTCCCTAATTTGAGCTAACCCTGGCCTATAAGCAACGCTACCCACACTGGAAGACAAACAGAAGGCAAAAATAAATTGCAATCATTCAAAAATAGAAAGCGTGTGGAAAAGAAGTACAGAAGCACCACAAAGAATGAAACCAAGGGGAGGCAAAACCAGTTGTCTGCCAACTGAACTGGTAATTGCCCTCTTCTAACCGAGCCTTGGGGCTTGTTATTAAAACACATTTCTCACAGAAGCCAGTATACGCCACCAGCAACCTACATAACACGGGGACTGAGTCATCCCCAGTGCAGCACTGGTGCTTGTGGGAGGTGTTACTGGCACAGGCCAGGGAGGGTTGCCGTACTACCACAGCTAAATAGCAGCTACACTCCAGAAGTCATCAACAGCAAAAGGCATCTCCCCAGCCTGGTCTAGGCCTTAGGCTCCCACCAGCCAGGCTAAGAAGCTGGTCTGAAACAGCAGCGGGACTTGCCAGGATGTGTGCTGGGATCTATAGTTGGCTTCTGGATGGACCGTAGCAGAGAGCACTTCTCCAATGTCCCCTTCCACTGGTGGCCACATGGTACAGGAACCCACAGGCCTTATGGATTCATATTCATTCACTCGGCATCACACCTGAAGGCAGCACTGTCATCCCTTGAGCAAGCTCAAGTGAGAGGCACCGAGGAGCTTTGATTCGCGTGTGAAGGAGACCTGAAGTCACACAGCGAGAACGGCTGTGCCCGAGCAGACCTCTTCTGTCCTCTGATGGAGGCCAAGAGCGCCGCAGGGATGACTGATGCGCTTGTGACTCCTCCACGAGGCCTGGCAGCTGCCACTGCAGCACATTAACATATAATCCTCCCCATTTCAGCTTACAGGCTGAAAAGAAGAGCTTGTGAGTCATACCCGGCAACTTCTGCCGGGGAACTGGGACAGACGGAGGGAGCAGGAACCAATCCCACCACCTGATTTCCATCCTACCCTGTCTGCAAAGCTGAGCTGTCTCTTTACTGCTTCCCAGAACATTACTCACATTCTTGATGGATCCTGGATGTATTTTACCTGCTGATCCTCACCTCAAAGGGGAGGGAAGGGCTGCTAATGTCAGCTCACAGAATGGAGGCATGGAAACCAGGACTACTGCACTTGGAGGACTCCCCTTTACACCCTGGCCATGCTGAAATACTCAGGAATTCCTCTAAGGAGCTGGAGCTATTCACAAAAGCCCTCTCCAAACCCAGCTCCCCATTTAATAGTTAGAGGTGACAAGTAAATTCAAGCTACTATCAGCTCCCTGAAAAGAAGGGGTATAAAGTTAGTGGGACATGCACCTTTCTGCTTGGGAGCAACAAGCGGCCTGAAGATGCACATCCCCTCCAACATCACCTTACAGGACAGAGTTGTCTCTCCCAAAAGCCCTGATGGGTCCTACAGTCTCCCTCGTAAAGTCTCCAGGAACAGCTTCTTCCTTCTGCTCTCCAGCATACAGCCTGTCACTGTACACTTCCAGCCGAAGGGAACGGTGGCTCAGCTCCTGGCTGGGAGAAGCAGCCAGCTTCTGGGAAAAACCAAGGGGGAGCACATCACCGCTAGCGCCGAGGATGCAGCTTGCCAGGGTTCCTCGGGGTTATTTGTCTCGCTGCCTGCTCCTGGGAAAGCTGGCACGAAGCAGCCAATCCATCTCTAGCATCCACCCCACTCCCCCGAAACGCCCACCAGCAAGTTGGGCAAGAGACGCTGCCTGTGCGGCCAGCGCTGGCTCCCAGGCCAGTCGCCGCTCTGCGGGTCCCTGGGAGCTGAGGAAGAAGTGAGAAGAGAGGCGACCGCTGCCAACAGCAAGGCACCGGCATCTCCGGAGTCCTGCTTGAAAAAACAAAGAGCAAGGACTCCCTTAATCAAAGCAGTACTTTAATCAGGCTTTATCAGTGAATGAGTGCCATGGAGAGTGCTATCTGAATGCCTCCGAGATAAAAACTGCATATTCAGGCCATTGAATACCAGTATATACAATGAACCAGAGTTCAGCCTCGACTAAGCCAGTTGCACAAGCCAACAAGATATTCCACAAAGTCAGAATTTGGTTTGCTGCTCCTCGTTCCTCAAACATCTTTAAAAACATTCATGGATTTTGTGCTTAATCTAGAAAAGGTCTGATGTCAACTGAGGAACTCCCTGCTGTAACAGGCAACTAAGCCAAGGAGCCAGGAGATTTCTAGCAGGCCAGCACACAGCGACCAAACAGCTGAAGCTCCACCTCTAATTTTCTTGCCACCCCAAGGGAGATTTTCTTGGGGCAGGTTATTTGTAATTTTTATTTATTTAATTTGCAGCTTGTCTTAATATTTGAACACAGCACTTCGGCATGCTTGAGAGACAGCTAGTTTTGGACTACCAATTAGATCATAGAAGCACAGAATCATTTTGGTTGGAAAAGACCTTCAAGATCATCAAGTCCAACCATTAACCCAGCAATGCCAATCCCACCACTAAACCATGTCCCTCAGCACCACATCTACACAGCTCTGAAACCCCTCCAGGGATGGGGACTCCACCACTGCGCTGGGCAGCCTGGGACAGGGCTTAACAATCTTTTCAGTGAAGAAGTTTTTCCTCATGTCCAACCTAAACTTCCCCTGGTACAACTTGAGGCCATTTTCTCCTGCCATATCACTTGTTATCTGGGAGAAGAGACCAACCCCACCTGGCTCCAACCTCCTTTCAGGTAGCTGTACAGAATAATGAGAGATGAGACAGCAGGTCTGACATTGTGTGGGCTTTGACATAAATTCAAGCCTCAACCACCAAGTAAGACACTTCAAGAGGTTTCCTACTGCCCTTATGCCAAAAGTTACCATGCCCGGGCTGGGAAAGACATGCACAAAGTCCAGCAGCTTCACTTCAACTGCTGGTGAAGATGAACTTCAGTCAGAGGGAACACTCAAGCCCTCAGTGATGAAGAGCTGAGCAGACAAGCTGGCATGGAGGAGTTTATTTTCAGGAACAGCTGCACCTTTCAACATCTCAGGATATTGCCAGGTTATTGCTTTATAAGGCAGAGAACACAGGCTTTTCCTCCCAGTTACGCACCAGTGCTTCCAACGCAAAAGCTGCGCGGTGCCTGCTCAGCTTTACTCACCTCTGTACATGCCAAAGTAGCCTTCCGACCGAATCGTTTTAATGAGGCAGTCGGACCTGCAAACAAAACAGAGAGAGAGAGATAAGCCACGGGAGCTCAAAGGTGGATGAGGGCAGAGAGAAAACTAAACAAAGCCCTTGGAGTGGTTTTCATTTAGGAGCTGTCAGCAAAACCCCAAGCCGAGAAGGGAACTGCGTCAGCCGCTGAATCCACCATTGTTCGGGCCTGAGTCCAGTTTCAGCCCCTGATTCACGGGGGCTTTGAGAGCCCCGGCTCGCCCCGCACGCGCTGTCTGCTTTCGAGAAACACAAAGGGAAAAGTGTCACTGCCAGGGCTGTTTAGCCAGGGTCCCCCGTGGCAAACACGCATGGGATGCTTTGACAAGCAGATCCCCATCCACACGGTTTTAAATCCAGCTCTGGATGGGAAATAATGGGGGGGTGGGGGGGGTCAACCCCCCCCCAGCACTGACTCGCTTGACTTACTCCATGAGATTTGACACAAGGCACACAAACACTACATGACCTGACCTGCTCAGTCATCTGTGGCCTCCCACGCAGATTAAAGCACTTATTTTTAGCACGTGGGGGTCCCACAGCAGGCAGCCCATGCCCAGCTCTCACCCTGGGGAGAACGCTGTGGGATGCTGCCCAGATCTGCTCCGAGGGGAAACTCCTGCTGCCTTCGTTTCAACTACATTTTACTGCCAACAAGAAAACCTGAGCACAGGAATGGCTCAAAGCCTTGGGAAGGAACTGACACACACCTAATAAATCCAGAGAGGCAGTTCAGGAGGGCAGTGTCTCCCGGCTGAGGTTTCCCCTCTGGACCATGGCTGCATGAAGTTCAGGTGCTGGCTGGGGGTTGCTTTGGGCTCTTTGGGAAGGGACAGGTTGTTGCAGTGGCCATAGGGGAAGGAAGAGGAGCACACGAATGCACGTGTACATAAAAGAGCCTTTTGTTCCTTAAGTAGTAATAAGGGAAGTGTAGCCGATGAAAACAAGAATACATTTCTAAGAGATGTGGAAACACAAAGAGTAAACTTCATGTCCGCTCTGTAGCAGGGCTGAGGTGGGAGAGAAGGAAATACAGAGTTGCCTTGAGGGTTTTATGGCCCTAATTGGGTCAAGACTCTTCTGGGGTAGCCCATGTTATTTTGAAGAGCCCAAACTGCATCGCTGCCAGTGGCAGCAATGAGTTACCCATCTCTGCTGGGGCTCCCCGTGTCCTTTGGGACCCCATCTTTCATACAGCCCATAGCATAGCATAGCACAGCACAGCACAGAATCATAGATTGGTTTGGGTTGAAAGTGACCTTTGAAGGTCATCTAATCCAACTCCCTTGTAGTGAGCAGGAGCCAAGGCCATGCCCAGCTCCCTTCTCTCCCTGGAAAAGGGAAACCAACAGCCAACCAAAATTATACGTAACATAGCTGGGGCAGCACAGCCCAAAAGCCCAGCTCTCTCCAGCCCTCAGGGCTGCTCCAAATTTCTGTGGGTCTATCAAGGGAAAGGCTCCCCTGGTGCCAAAGATCTCTTGAGCTGAGCAGAAGCAAGGCATGCTGTCTTGCAGCAGGACAGACACAATTTAAATGAGCTTGCTGCCTTCCTGGATGTTCAGCAGACGCTCTGGTATCGATGGGCATGCAATATTCTCCAAAAAGCAAGCCCCTGTAATGGAGGAGCTCAGAGAAGCCTTTCCAGCTCTCTAGTTAATGCAAGGGTGTCTCCGAAGATGTTCCATGTGGGGTAACAGCATCCTCTCAGGACCTTTCCCTTGCTTGCTGAGGTAGGACACAGATGGCCAGATGTTATCTAGAGGGTGTATCATCCCCATTACTCCCTTGTCCATGCTGGCCCCTTGGCCCCTCAAAAGACCCTTCCACTCCTCCCCACCAGCCCAAGCTGGCTTTGCCAACACCAGAGGAGCACCTCCCACATTGCCCATTCACACCCAGGCTTTGTCGCAGACTGTCGGGAGGAACCAGCTCAAATAAACAGCTTAAGTCCTGCGTATCCCTTAGCAGTGACTCAGCCCACAGCAGGTCCTGTCAGGTCAGGGGCAGAAGCAATCCTCATCAACCTGCAGCAGTGGCAGGAGCAGAGAGCATGGGAACTGTCCAGGGAAGGACCTGTCTGCCACAGCACAGCAGAGCCTACCACCTAAGCTCGTGCATAATTACATGTTGTCAGCCTCAGCAAGGAGACCTGGAGACTAAATCCATTCACACACAGCATCTCCTTCCTGTGCTCGCTCTGCCTCAAATTCTCCTGGGCAGGAAAGAGGAAAACATTGGTGTGGAGGAGCAGGGAATGCTACTTCTGAACAAAGCAGCAGGAGGACAGGACACATACCATCAGTCCCAGTCCCTTCTCTCCCCTCAGGGACACCAGTACTTTTGGAAAACTAAGGCCTGATTCTGGTTCCTAAGACAGAGCACCTTGTGCTGAGCATGATGCATGTTCCACAGCAGGTAACAGCCCCAAGCATCCCATACAAATCCCAGGTGAATTTGGTGGGCTGGATGTATTCATAGTCATAGAGTCATAGAATTGGCCTGGTTGGAAGAGACCTTTAAGATCATTGAGTCCAACCAGACTGGTGGACTTCCAGGGCACCACTAACCCATGTCCCTCAGCACCACATCTCCACACCTTTATGATTCCTCCAGGGATGGGGACTCCACCACTGCCCTGCGCAGACTGGGCCAGGACTTGACAACCCTTGCAGGGAAGAAATTTTTCCTAAGGTCCCATTTAAACCCACCCTGGAGCAACTTGAGGCCATTTCCTCCTGTTTTATTTATTCTTTCTCTTCCTACAGCCTGCAACACTTGACTTTTTGGACTTAGGGCTGCTGGGGTGACTACAGCACATGTCACTCCATGATCCTTCAAAAGGTCTGTGTGCAGCGCTCTAGACTGGGAACAGGTGACTGCTTCCTCTTCTTAAAAGTGACACCGCAAAGGAAGGACCTCCAACATGAGAGTCATGGAAACAGAAGAGAGGCAGAAGTTCCCTCATACACCTGGATCGTGGCTCAGCAGGGAACCGAACGGGGCTCCTTGCGTTTTGGTCCCAAGCGCTGCCAGCGGCGAACAGGCTGCTCCTAAGCAAGGGATGCCGACAGACGTGGCCTCTGCAGAGACCTCGCCTGCTGGGCTCAGCAGCCTCAACAGCTGCTTTATCTGCTCCAGCACAGCTTGGTTCAAGACTGTCCCCTGGCTTGCCTGGGGACAGCCCAGTTCCTAGAAAGGCTGAACTCATCCGGAAGGGGTAAGAAAGTGGCAGGACTGCCCCGGGAAAGCCCCGCGCGGGCGATACTCACATGCTGGTGTACATCCGCTGGCCATTCTGCTGGTTCTGCAGGCGAGTTTTTGCCAGGTCGATGGGAAACACGCAGGTCACCCCGATCAGCCCAGCTATCCCTCCATTGATCAGCTTGGCAGGTAAACTGTGAGGGGAGGAGATGTGAGAAACAGATGTCTTAGTGCTGGGGTAACAGGGCAGGGAAAGAGGGAAGAAGGGAGCTCTTGTGTGACCGGAGTTAGCGTATGGCTGTGCAGAAAGGCTGTGTCCCCCCGGCCAGCAGGAAGGGAGCTCTGCCCCAAGGCGAAGCTCAGCCCTCGCTGTACATCCAGGGCAGGAGGGGAAAGCAGCACAAAGTGTCAGGACAAACCATTGATGAGCAGAGCAGAGCCAAAAAGCTAAGCCACAGATCACTAAGAGTGAGGAAAAACCCCCACTGCCAGGACCCAGGAGTTTCTGTTGTCCCTAGAGAACAGAGCACTGGACAGGCTGCAGGTAGGACCCGATGGCACCCAAGTCAGCAGGTTTACTGGCAAATGCTTTCCAGCACCGCAGTCGGACACGCACCCAGTGAGAGGTTCATGACACGCCAGGCACTGCCATCCTGTGGGATGGAGCCCAGCAGAAGCTCCCAGCTGGTGGCCAAGGAGCAGAGGGCTGCAGCTCCAGGAAACCATTTCCAGACCCACTGCCCTGGGGTGAGGGGAACACGCACAAACCAAGTCTGGTGAAACCACCGGGCCCACGGCCGGCACGGCCAGACACAGAGAGGCGAGCTCATATCTCCCAGGGAAATCAACCCCTGGCTGGCTGCATGGGCTTCCCAAACACAGGGGTTTTTCTGCTCGCCTTGGCATTCCCACAGGGAATTCTCTCGCGTGGCACCGAGCAAAAGCCAGGCGGCTCAGCATGGCTTCCCAGAGAATTCAATTACAAAAACATTCCAGCACTTACACACTCGATAAACCACTGCCCAGGGAGGCAAAGGAAGCCTGTTTGAGTCGGCTGCCCCCCATACAGCACAGCCTGGTGATCCAGGATGCATCGGGTATTAAGATGATGGCCAACAACAGTCCTAGACTGTAGCTGGGCGAGGTGGCCAGGCCAAGCCCTGCCCCGTGGGAAGGGGCACGCTGCCTGTCGCGATGCCGATGCGACGCTCTGGACTGGGGCACGGGCAGCATCGCCCGCTGGAAGCGGCGGAGTGAGGGTGGCCATGGCACAGGGCAGGGGGCAAGCACAACCTGCCCCAGCAGCACCACAGAACGCTCTGCACCGAAGGGCAACCGTGGAGAGGAGCGATGAGCAGCCATGCTGGAAGAGCTGCCTCTCAGCACCAGGCTCAAGGGAAAGGCTCAGGGTTTGAACTGGAGGTCTCCCTGAGGGAAGCGGAGAAAAGAGGGCGGGTGAGGGAATAAAAGTCTTTGCCCACAAGTGACCTTGACACTCCAGGAAACTCCTTTAAGACTGCACTCTCCTGCAGCCAGAGCTCCTTCCTCCTCAACACCCGCACGGATAAAGCACATATATGCAGCCCCAGGGCTGGTACAGCTGGAAGCAGAGGTGCCAAGGACAGGCAGAGAGCCCTGAGCTCAGCCCACATTCCCAAACAAGACGGTACTGACCGAGATTAAATCAAGTACAGCGTGTTAGGAAGGCAGGCTCAACTCAGTGTGCAGGGCTAGTCTGCAAGATCTCATCAGCTCGAGACTCTGTTGCCTCAGGGATCTTTGCACCACAGTCTGAGAAGGGAACAGATTTGCCTGCAAACTCCTACGCTCAACTGCTTCTCAGGACACAGGAAAATTTCCAACAGTATGCTGCACATCATGGCACCTTCCTTACTTAACCCACAGTCACACTGAAAGAGCAGGTGAGAGACCAGATAAAAAGAGTGTCAAGGTGGAGGCACCACTGGGTGTTTCATGTCAGGATCACACCAGTCTCCCCACATTCAGCTCCAAAGTCTCTGCTGGCAGGTCACAGACCGCAAGGCACAACTAGTGCCCCTTTCTAGCCCCAGCACTGTCATCACTTCTCTAAGTGTCCCTGAAACACCCAGGGCAGGCAGACACTTGCCTCTCTCGACCTGTTCCGACAGTGAAATCATCACAGAGTTTGTACTGGGTGGAAGTGAGACACGGACACGTGGCAAACATCTTGCCTGCTCTAAGTGCAAAAGACTCCCCAATTTCAGCACAGACCCCAGCAACAAGGGCCAATAGTCTGATGTGTCTGGGCAAGCCAAATATTTGGGCAACGTGGACTGCACTGCAGAGCCTCTTGCTCTGTTTGTGGGTGCTCGACACCCCCACCACACCCAAATCCAACCACTCAGGTTCCCCCAGGGAGGGAGACCAGGACAGGGGGACTACACACCGTATGCTGGCAAGACTCTCAGATCAAGCTCCACGCGCACTTGGGGCAGAAATGCAGTGCCCTTGAGCTCACCTTGCAGCAAAACACTGCTGGGGATGTAGGCTTTTGGCATCAAGCTCGTTTTGCTAAGGGATGAGGGATGCACACTGCAAGGGAAAGAGGGGTTCAGGAGATCCTCCAGACTTAAACTGATCTCCTTGGCTTGGCTGCCTGTGACCGCTGCAGGCTTGTGGTCACAGAGATGGGGGAGATGTCCTAAGCGGGAGAGGCAAGGGGTTTGGAGCACAGAGAAGAACCTGAGTCTGAAAGCTTCTTCCCCTGTGACTAAGCCATCCAGCTTTTCACCTGAGTGAAAAGCTCTCTGCTCTCTCACAAGATGAGAATCCGCTGCGCCCGGTCTCTCTGCCCTATTTAGCTTCTGCCTCTCACCACCTAGATGCACAGGGCTGGGTGAAACGGGGACATCACAGGCTAGCATACAAATAAAGCCATTTGCTCAGTTCAAACACAAGAAGGGACAGAAAGGCATGCCAGTTCTCCTAGTGCTCCTCCTCAGGCCTTTTAACTAGTCCCTGTAGCCAGCAAATACCTGTTCACCCGGGAGCACAACAGAAGGGCTGAGGCAGATGTTGGAGGATGCATCTCCCTTTCAGTCAAAATACCAAGCTTCAAATGGCCACGGTCATCTGGTCCTTCTGCTCTGCTGAGGCTACCAGGGATATACACCCCTCAGGCTCCACAGAGGGGAATCTCAGCATACCCTTCACGGGTGTAAGAGAAGAGTGCCAAGTGCTCTCCAAATTAAGTAACTGATGACAAATCAAATCTAGGCACATAAACACTCCACCACGCTGTCTTGTTATCAGCGCAGCTCAGGACGGGTTTCGTTTGCAGAAGGCAGGCAAGCAGGAAGATATCCTCGTCGTGGCAAACGCCAAGAAGGGGCAGCCTGAAGCATTCAGGCACTGCCAAGTCCTGGCTCTGTCACCCAGTTTCATTCACCCACTGATCCCTCCTGGTAACCTGCAAAAGTAGATGTTGGAAGAGGACCACAAAAAAACTCCACAGAAATCCCACAGCGTGTAGGAGTCATTTATCTGGGACAGCTTCAAAAGCAGCACAAAGTCAAACCCGCATGCAGGACTGTGCAGATCCACCTGAGCTCTTAGGAAGCTAAGGGTACCACTGTATCTTTCCAGAAAACACATCCCAGTTTATTTCCAGGGAAAACTCAAATCCAGCTTTTCCATATGGCAATACCAACGTTTTTAAGCTCCTGCTGTGCACTTAATTGTCACTAATTATTGTTGGTACTTCATGTTCCTGCAATCACTCAGGCACTGACTGGCTTTAGAAGAAGGGCACAAGGCTGCATCTACGTGGACTTTGTAATTACAGGCACAGCATTCTCGCCTGGTCAAGGAGCTGGCTTTGCTCCCTTGATGTCAGCAAGCTGAAGTCAGCAGATCAAGATGACCTTTGAAAGAGGAAGCAGAAAGGAACAGACTTGTGCAAGGTAAAAAGCAGAGGGCAGAAAGAGAAAGGCAACGAGAAAAAAAAGAGCTGAAGAAAGAAGAGATGTGGCAAAGACATAAATTAAAATAAGGCTGAAAAAAAAAAAAAAAGCAGGTAAGAAAGGAGCAGAGAAGGAATCAGAACTGTTTAAGTGCAGAAGAGATGATCAGGTGATTTCTTCCAAGCTCCTGTATCACAAAAGGGATTAAGTTTGAAAGATTTTAAAAGAAAACTCTACAGCACAACCAATAACTCAGATTTTTTTTTTAAAGAGTTACCTGATCTGTTTATCAGCCATTTAATTCAAACTTGATCTTGTTAAGAAAAGAATCTGCTCCTTCAAATTGTTCCTTAGTTTCTTCTTCAGTCACTTCTCTTTCACTTCAGTTTCTTCCTGGGAAAGGAGAGAAAGACACCAAGGAGACAAAGTTGAGACATCGACACTCTTCCTGAAGCTCAGATTCTACTGGACAGGCTGCAGGGTGAGCCCAGTAGAGGAACAAGTGACGTAAGGGAGCACCTGGCCTCCTTACAGAGGAGACTGAGCTCCAGAGCGAGCCTTATAAATGTCTGTGTATATAAATATATAAATATATCAGCACTCATGGAGGGAAGAGCTGCCAGAGTCGTCAGGCTCTAGTAGCACGTGAGGAAGAGCAGCAGCCAGGCAGTACACAAGCTCTGCCCAGCATCCAGGACAGCAGCACCCATCACAGCTCTGTTGTACTCCAGAGAGCATTGCACACAGCACCACGTGGACCTCCAAATGCTCTGCGGGTCCACCCGGTCACCCCAAAACAATCATGTGCCATCACAAGACCCATTCACTCCCCTCCAACACATAACGTGCTGTTTCTAAAGGACAGTCTTCAGAAACCTGCTCCTCCACTGGTTCCAGCCCTTCCTCTACCTCCCAGCCCATGCTTGGTCTTGTGCCCACGCTGTCTTTTCAGCAGTGCCTCTCCCTCCCCAAGGTCTTGATGTGACTTTGCCCTTTGGACAACTCCTTTCAGATCAGCACCTACTGGCACGGGACTGAAGCGCCAAGTCTGCAGGAAACGGTTCTCTCTCTGATGCCTAATTCCTACTGTTTAACCAGAGTTGGCAGAAGTTGCCACACAAAGAAATCCAGACGCTGGAGAAAATGTCAGAAGCAACCACAACCTTCAGCTTCCTAGAGGTTTCCTTGTCTCCTCCTCACCTCCAGCCCCTTGCTCTCATCAGGCATCTCAGCAGCGCTCAGCCACCCTCCTCCCTCTCCCCTTCCAGGTGCCACCTGGGTGGTGAGCCTGAAGCTGAGGAGATATCTTTGCCCTTTGCCCCTGGAATGGTATTTGCCCCTTCACTGCAGATTTCCTAAACCACACAGAATCTCACATCCAACAAGGTGGCTTTCAGGGTGACACTGCTACTCCTGAGATAGAACCTGAGGTGTTCCTGAGAACAAAAG
Source organism: Todiramphus chloris collaris (assembly GCA_025345505.1). NCBI lineage: Eukaryota > Metazoa > Chordata > Aves > Coraciiformes > Alcedinidae > Todiramphus > Todiramphus chloris. The sequence goes on from JANVCC010000046.1 coordinate 13,262,460, forward strand.
GTCCCTGAAAGTGTAAAGAGCTGGTTAAGGTGCAAACAGATATGAAAAGGAGAGAGAGTGAGGTTACACAGCTCAAGAGCTGAGCTGCTCCCCTCCCCGTTGCATCAAGTGCCAAGGACAGGGCAGCATGAAGGCATCTGCACAGTCCCACACTTGGATGACACGAGACTAAAGCTGCCATTTCTGGAGTTCCACGTTCAGCCAAAGCCACGAGGAACCAGCACATGGAGCTTGTTATGGAAACACTGCACAGGAACCTCACCCACTACACCACACTATAGAATCATAGAACCATTTAGGGCTGGAAAAGCCCTTTAAGATCATCAAGTTCAACTATTCCACCAGCACTACCAGGGCACCACTAAACCACGTCCCTCAGCACCACATCTCCATGTGGGGCTTTGAAACCCCTCCAGGGATGGGAACTCCACCACTGCCCTGGGCAGCCTGGGACAGGCCTTGACAACCCTTGTGGGGAAGACACTTCTCTATTATGCTCTCTTATCTTCCATCCTTTCTGTGATTCCTCTTCAGACAGTTTACCTGATCCTGACTATTGCATGGAAGCAGACCTTAAAAGCCTCCAGATCAGCTAAGCCTGCACCCTCCAAGTGAAAACCGCTCACTCCTTTTGCCGTGTGTGCGTCCATATGCGTGCCCACAAGAGCAGTTTGTTTCACCTTCATCTGATTCCCTAGCAATTTAACCACAATAAGACCAAAATACAAAAACATAGGGAGCCCAGTTGCTGCCAGCCTGTAACCTCAGGATAACCAAGCCCTGAACCATGAAAACTCCCTTGATAACATCTATACCATCAGTAAGAGATCTGTGCTTATTGAGGCAGCAGCTCTGATAAAACATATGCACCGAGTGGTCCTGACACCCCCTCTGAGGTCTGGCAAACTCCTCCCACCTTGCTGCCCCCATGGAAGGGCATCTGGGAGGCCAGGCACTCATGACGAAAGAGAACACAGCAAGGGTGCTCATAGTCACCACAGAAGAGTGAGAGACCGAGATGGACACGCAAATGTACCAAGGATCTGTTTCTTACCTGCTGGCACAAGTAGAGCAATGGGGTTGGGAGAAGATGCTACCACACTGCGAGGGACTTGGGACAGCTGGGGTGAGCTCTTTCCTCCCTACTTTTTCTGTGAGCTTCTTCCTCCTTCCCCAGTAACTGCAGAGCCCTTCCCAGTTGGAAAACCACTGCTGCTTCCCCCTAGGGAACCAATGCTCCTGCTGCAGCTGCACAGCAAGAAGGGGTGAAAAGAAGCTTCCTGGGTTTAAAACCGGGCAACATTACAGGTTTCCTCAGCAAATGCCAGGACTGGTGTCATCTCCCCTAACAAAAGCTACTCGGCACGCGGGCGAGGGAAGAGGAGCGAACAAAGGGATGATTTTACAGCAGGCACCAGCACTTGATAACTGTTTATACAGCACCTGGCACAGCGGAGCCTGAACGGCCCCCGGCCGGGGGATTTGAATGCATTAAGGGATTTTAATGCACTGAAGTGGAAAGTTTATTTGAGCTCTGTTTGTTTAAACAGAGCTCCAGCAAAGGGCCATTTGCAAAACAAACCCAAAGTCACTGCAAACTCTATCTGAGCACTTTGCTGTCATCTGTAAAACTCCCGGAGACCCGTAAAAAATGATGAAGCCTCCAGTACCCTGGCCAAGAAACTGCAGATCCTGGATCTGGAGATCCAGACTGGATCCTGGAACTGGAGATCCAGACCCCAGTCCCTCCCTGGGCTGGAAAAGAGCTGCCGTGGTCCTGCAGTCTGAGCAGAGGAAAAACAAAGGCTGAGAAGACAACGGTGGTAATTTTATAGGATATTTTAAAAACAAATTCAGAACAACATTATACATTTAACCTAGAAATGAGAGAGATTAAGTAGAGACCTAAGTCTGTCTCCCCAGGAACACGGTGCTCTCTCGGGAGCCAAAAGATGCAAACAAAAGCAGGTGAGCAAAGCTGCTGCAGCCAAGGAGGGGTGTAGCTCCAGGGCTTCCTACAGGAGCAGGGTCAGGGAGCAGGGCTTGAATCTGCCTAGGAAACCTCTCATCAGAACCTGCACTGGGGCAGTAGACGAGTGAGCAGCACCAAAAAGGTGCTGATGCCTCAGAAAGTCTTTATATGGTTAAACTTCACAGCTAAGAGGACAACAGTGCTGCTGGAACTGGGAACCCGCATGGCAAGAGGAGCAGAGTTGCTGGGAGGAAACTGGTAGCGGGGGGTAGGGGAAACAAGACCCACCTCAAAGCTGAAGAGGCTGAGCAGCCCTCACAAGGGGTCTTAAATCGAACGTCCCATAATTAAGAGAGCAAGAGCTGCACGGGCAATGAATTAGGTGGTGTTAATTCCTTCCTAGAGCACTGTTAACACAGCTAGGCACGGATTAATGCCCCATTACTCGCACACTGGGACGTCCCTTCTACATTTATTAAAATCATCAAGTAAATTAGTTTCAGAGCAACGCGCACGGCACAGCACAGCTCGGGGAATCGCTTCCACGCCAGGCAGAGAAGCAGTGCAAAGGGCCTGAAGCTCACGCTGCCACACGTCAATAGCCCAGCAGCCTCCTCAACCCAGTCTCTCCCTTTTCCCAGCTCCAGACAGTGACAGAGCAGCCAGACTGGGGGTACCACGATGCAAACCTACCAGGCTTTGGATGCAACTGGTCCTCGCAGCCTCAGACACTGGCAAAATGGGGCTGTCTTGCTCCCCTGCCTTGTCGCTCTCCACACGTGCTCAGCCACCTACGCTACCCCCATGGTAAGGTCTTCTCCAGGATGGCCAATCTTTGCGTACTGCAGACCTGCTGCGTTCCTGAGCAGCCTGGGGCATGGGGCTGGACTCTTAACCTTCAGTTCCTGCCTTATCACCTGAGGAAGTGCTTACTGGAGAAACACAGCCCAGCATGGGCACGGAGGGGAGCACAGAGTCTCACCACAGGCCACGTGTGGGCTACCAGCAAGCTTGGATGGAGCCACCGGCATCCAACACCTCCACAAGCCAAGGTACCACAGGAGAAGGAACAGGTTAAGCTTTACCCACAGCACTCTGACCACATTCATTGTATTTACTGCCACCTCTGCCCCCAAATGCCACGGCTCTGCCCAGTCTGACCCTGGAGGACACAGATCTCAGCACTTTCCTCCTTGCTCTCCTGCTGCCAGGGACACCAGCTCCCCCAGTGCAGCCAGCAGCCCCCCCATAGAGGCTGGCTCTTCGCTTCTGCCCCCCAGCAGCCCTCCCATCTCCAGGCTCTCCCCTCCCCAGCAGCCCAGCTCCGCAGCTGGGCACAGCTTCTCAGGAGCAGGCTGCTGGGCACGCCGGTTTACCCGAGCACACGCAGGCTGCCGTTCTGACAGAGATCCTCAGCCCACGTCAGCTGGCGCTGCGGCCAAAGGAAGCGATCCCGTCCTCTCCCCGCACCCGACGCGTGTTCCCATCCCTGCCTTTGTGCCAGCACAAACATTTGTGCGGAGTGGTCAGGCAGGGATGAGACAGAACCGGAGGCCAGCACATGCTGGAGCTGTCACTGAAAGCAAACATTCCAACTACAACCTTGACTTCAAAACAAACAGCAGAAGGGGAAGACAGGACTCCCTTCCACATGTATTTCCACATAGCTTGTGGGCAGCAGGTCAAGGGAGGTTCTCCTACCCCTCTACTCTACATTAGTGAGGCCAATTCTGGAGTACTGTGTCCAGTTCTGGGATCCCCAGGTCAAGAGAGACAAGAACTGCTGGAGAGAGTCCAGCCGAGGCTCTGAAGATGCTGAGGGGACTGGAGCATCTCTGTGACCAGGAAAGGCTGAGGGCCCTGGGGCTGTTTGGCTGGAGGAGAGAAGACTCAGAGGGGGTCTGATCCATGCTGATCAATAGCTAAAGGGGGCTCGGGGGGCAAGAAGATGGGCCCAGACTCTTTTCAGTGGTGCTCAGTGACAGGACAAGGGGCAACAGGCACAAACTGGAACCCAGGAGGTTCCACCTGAACAGGAGGAGAAACTTCTTTGCTGTGAGGGTGTTGGAGCCTGACCCAGGCTACCCAGAGAGGCTGTGGAGTCTCCTTCTCTGGAGAAATTCCAAACCCACCTGGACACTGTGATCCTGGCCCCCCTGCTCTGGGTGACCCTGCTGGAGCAGGGGGGTGGCATCAGAGGATTTTGAGGGGTCCCTTCCAACCCACACCATTCTGTGATCCTGGGGTACTTCCATTTGCCTTGAGAGCAAACAAACTCAGTGCCCCAGCCAGAGAAGCCATCATGAAGAAGCAGGGCTCAGAAGATGAGAGGAGGGAGCAAAGCTGTGCCTGTTGAGAGGACACAGCCATGCGAGCACTCACACTCAGGGAAGGAGGTGGGGGAGCAAACAGCAACCAGTGCCTGGGGAGGACAAACCCTCTGGGATGAGCACGCCGCTCCCCTTCACAGCGCAAACACCACGTTTTGCTAATGATTAAAACGAAGCTGCCGCCACAACGATAACGTTTAAGGAGTGAAAACTGAACCGCAAATATTTCCTGAGAGAAGCTGCTTTCTAGATGTGTGCCGGGCACGAAGTGCACGAGGGAGTCAGCACCAGGGAACCTCACCCAGGGAGAAGCCGTTGACTTGGCCCTCACCTGCTCTGGACATTTTGGGACAGGGAGAGATGGAGGGAATCAGAGGCAGTTTCATCTCTGCTACTCACTCGTCCTTAGGCTCTCAACAGCAGGGACTGCCGTGGGTTTCCTCGCAGCACCAAGCAGGGCATTCGTTGGGGCTCCCTGCCCCGTCACAGCCTGCCACCTCTCCAGCAGGACCGCGCAGCCCCCTCGTCCCTTTCTGCCACCGGGCAGAAGCCCCTGGGCTGCGGACGCGAACTCACCTGCCTCGCAGTGAGCGGGCAACTGCCCCCGCCTGACGCTGGCCTTCCAATGCGCCAAGCCCAGGGCCGGTCCCCCCCTTGCCTCGGGTGAAACCAGGCCAAAGTCCCAGCGGGGAGGTGCCACGTGCCTGAGCCATTGGCCGCTCGCGCTTCCGTGGGGACAGGCTCGGTGGCACTGTGCCCACCCGGCCCGCGAGACAGCAGGGATGCTGTGCCCAGCACAGGGCGCTCCTTCCATCCCCCTGCAGCTGCTTCTGTCCTCCTCTGCCTGGTGCAGCATCCCTCCCGCTGCCCGCTCGGGGCACCCTCCTGTCTGCAGCCAAAGCCACCAGAGCACGTTTGCAGCGGAAAGGGTTCGCTGGCACCCCTGCGAACAGCAGGCAAACACTGTCCCCCCTGTCTGGCCTCCATGCTCCTTGCAAACTGGGCCCAGTCTGGGCAGCCTTAGCTTCTGCACGCTGCAAAGCCTTGTGATAACAGGACCTGGCCCTCAGGCCACGCAGACGGTGCAGGATGCTCCCCAGGCTGAGGGCTTTATGGAGGTGTTTGGCTGTGCAGACCCAGGTCGTGGCCAGTATAGATTTAGCTGACTGCCCACAGAGGACACAACTCCTGATTCAGGAGCAAAGGCTCCCGAGCTCTCATTCCAGCTCTGTCGTTCACTTGCCCTTTACCTTCAGACATGATTTCTAACCACAACTGGTGATCTGAGGAACACCCTGCTCCCATGACAACATTCCAGCTTCGGAAAAAAAACCAAGCCAAGAACAAAAATAGTCTAACATCTTAGCAGAGGCACTTGCCCACAACATCCTTTACCCTTTTGCACCAGTGTAGTTACCCATAACATTGTGACAGGAGAGAAGCCACAACGGTGGAATGGTGGAAGTGTCACAGAGGACAATCCTGCAATCCCCTGGGATTCCAGCCATGTCCTATATTCTGATACCATGAACACAGTGTTGCAGCTATCCTCTCCCTCAGGATTCATTTGAGATTATGGGAAGTTCAAAGACCTCATTTACCTGCATACAATGGCAGCCAAGACAAAACAAAGACAGCAGAGACCAGCCATGGAGATGCAGCCACCTCCACAACTCTCCAAGGATGGACAGGGCTCAACACTCAAGACCTGCTTCTGAGCAGGGCCAAACAACTCTCCCATCTCCATGTGCTGGAGGCAGCTCTCGCTCTCTCTCTCCACCCCTGCCCCTCCAATTTGCCTGCTGGTCTCAGTCACCAGGGTCACCTCATTGATATGTGATACAGACACTTTACTGCACTCAGCAACAGCCCCTCTGCCTGCTTGGCCTCGGCCACAGTGGGAAAAGCCAACCCAGTTGCCGACTCCAAAGCAAGGACCCAGTGAGTGGAGCAGCAGGTAGTAATGACACCTGGAAAGGAAGGGGGAAAAAGAGCAGGGAAGGAGGTGGGGATCCTCCTGCCTCCCCTCCAGACAGTAAGAGCAGGAGAAACACACCCAGTTCTCCCACGCTCTGCCCTCCGGGCTCTCCATCCTGGCTCTCCACTCCCAGTACAGCACCATGCAACTTTGCCTGCTTTGCTGAGAAACCTTAAGCAGTTAAGTCAAGACCACAAGCATCTGCCATTACCTCTGCAAGAGCTAAGGTGTGGAGAAAGGCCTCCAAAAGAGCTCCTCCAGGCCAAACAACCAGCACCTTACTGAGATTAGTGCAGAAGCTGTTTCCCTTACTGCTTAAGAGGCCTCTCATGGAGGTCTCTCCTTGCACCAACATGATCTCTCTCCCAGAGAAGTCTCCTACCCCTCAGCTCTACCCCAGGGCAGCTCAGGGAACAAGAGTCCATTGCATAGCTCCTAACACCAGATCACACTCCAGCTACGAGAGCACATCCCACTTTGGCAGGGCAGAAAGGTTGCTCCTTGCTCAGTGCCAAGCCATCTGCATTCAAGGCAGACAGGGAGACTTGAGGAGCAGGTCTATGCCGATCTGTAACACCAGGTACACCCTTTCACTTTGCATGTCTTGGGAAACTGCCAGAAAGTTGAGGCTCATTGTGAAGCTGGGCCTGGGTATCAGCACTGTAGAACATCCAGAGGCCCCAGGGCAGTTGTGGGACCTGTTCTTTTAGGGACTGCACAGACCTTCAGCCAAGGAGAGTCGCTGTCCTTGAAGCTTTGCAGCTGAGCTGCAAGACAGGATGAGTGACAACAGCCATTAGAAGTGACTCATTCAGAGCTCACGAGACTGTCCAAGCCATTGGGGGTGCCAAGCTGAAGGAACCAGAGGGAAGGTTTCAGCAGGACCAATGAGTTTGTGGTTACCTCACTGAGAACGCATATCTGAGTCTTAAAACACTCTCATACTGCAGCACCTTCCCACAGGAGAGAGGGACAGCGGGTCTGAAAGTGCTCACAGCACCCCTGGCAAGACTGAGGAGGACAAAGGAAAGCCATGGAAGCTGCTGGCACTCTTCCCATCTCAACCTGCCTTGTCTCTCGAGTTCTCCAAAAGGCAATTGCGTCTAGTGGATAAGTCTCAAGAGACCTGGCTCCTCTGCTCTGCACAAATACCACTTCAAGACCTGCTCATCTCTCATTCCTCTGAACACTTGTAACACAAATAACAAGACTCCAAATTCTGGACAATTCATGATCAAAGGCAAACTCAGTCTTCCTCTACGTGGCTTCTATAGAAACACGGACCGAGAGGTGTAGGAGCCAGAGGGACAAAAACCCTTTCCATGTGTCACTTCTCACAAAATGGAGCAGGTCCAGAGGAGAACCAGGAAGATGATCCAAGGGCTGATATTCCTCCCCTACAAGGACAGGCTGAGAGAATTGGGGTTGTTCAGCCTGATGAAGAGAAGGCTCTGGGGGGACCTTCTCGCAGCCTTCCAGTATCTGAAGGGGGCCTGGGGAGAGACTTTCTACAAGGGCTTGTAGTGATAGGACAAGGGGAGATGTCTTCAAATTGTAAGAGGGGAAACTTAGATTAGAAATGAGGAAGAAGTTCTTCACTCTGAGGGTGGTGAGACACTGGCACAGGTTGCCCAGGGAAGTTGTGGATGCTCCATCACTGGAAGAGTTCAAGCCCAGGTTGGATGGGGCTCTGAGAAACCTGGTCCCGTGGGAGGTGTCCCTGCCCATAGCAGGGGGTTGGAACTAGATGATCTTTAAGGTCCCTTCCAACTCAAACCATTCTGTGATTCTAAAACCTCTGGTGATGCAGTGGTACGAGGTCAGAGAATGCCTATAGCAGAAATTCAGGCCCAGCATTTCGCTTGAAAATAGCGATGGGCTCCAGCCTTTGGTCTGCAGAGGCCTGCAAGTCCCTCCACCAATTCAAAGGTATCTGCAAGAAGAAGCTACAGAAAAACTAATCCATATGAAAACACAATGAACTATATATAATGTGGCAATTTCTAGAGAAAACAATCATTTACATTCAGTTTATAAGGGCCTATGTCATTTTGCAGCTGAAGAGCCCACAGTGGAAGCCCAAGCTAACTGACAGACAGTAAAAGAGCCCACACACGATCACGCTGGTGTGCAAGCAAGTCTGCATCTTGGACATCTTTGGACAACAGAAGTGGGTGCTCAGTGCCAGTGATGGCCTCTTCCAAGTGCCACTGAAGAAATCACAGAATCACACGTTGAACTGGTGTGATTATAACTATTTTTAAACCCACCTTCCTCTGGATCACTTCTCCTACCAGTTTCTAGGAAATTACAGCTTCAGAGACATTAGCTGGAGAAAGAGGACAGCTTTGCTGAGAAGCTGGAGTCTGGCAGATGGGAGACAAAGATGGGAAAACAAACAAGAACTTATATCCAGCATTTCCTCATCAATCATCTGTGGTGGTCAAGAAAAGGCAGAGCCAACTGACGGTGACAGACAGACCAACCCTTTCATCTGGAAGGACTTACACTGAGAAACTAAACGGTGCAAATCCCTCACTCGGGTGCTCTGCCAAGAGACCAGCAGAGTAAAAAAAAAAAGGTTTCTCCTCCCAATTTAAAATAATCACCAAGTACAAAGCAGTAATTAAAAACAACCAACCAAGAAGCCCAAGGGAGAGCAAGGGTTGGATTCTAGCTCACTCGGTAGGAACGAGGCAGAGTGCCCAGCTGAGGTCTTGAAGCATAAAAGGGACCATTCATTCCCCACCAGCAACAAAACCTGGGCTCCTGGCTTTCAGCAGACCGACCTCCTCCAAAAGAAAGGGCCACCCATGGCCCCACTGGAGGCATAACCATCTTCTCAGGCCAAATTGCAGCAGTACCTCATCAGAGCAACACTCACAGAGCTGTTCCTGTTAGATGCCTTGAAGTGTGACCTCCTGGGACAGTGCCAGCTTGCTGAAGACAAACCTGAGGCTGTGGAGAGGAAGGGCTGACAGTGGAGGACAGTGCATGTCTCAGCGCTGCCCGGCGCTGTTGGTCCTGCCTCAGGGCTGGCACGGGGCACGCAGGACAGACCTGATACACTTCAGGGCCTTCAGGACCCACAAATCCGAGAGCTTGGAAGCAGCTGTGCCAAGGACCAACTGTTATGGATGACCCAACCTTCACGTCACGAGATAAGTATGTCTTTTCTCCAAATTCTGCATGCAGCCCTAGAAAAGGCTTTTTCACCGTGAAAGGGGGTGGGGGAAGAAATACGAACACTTCTTTTGAGAAAAAAAAAGAAAAACAAGCCACAAATCCAAGTTTGCTTCCCCTACATTGTGTTCCTTCAGGCAGACACTGAAAAGATACGTGTCAGAAGTAGTCCCAGCTCCAGGGCTGTAAGTTAGGTTCCATCCCTTCCATCCCAGCAGCCAGCAAGCAGGCCACACACAAACATATCCAGTTGGGTTTTGAAACTCTCTAGAGAAGGAGGCTCCACAGCCTCTCTGGGCAGCCTGTTCCAGGATCCATCTCCCTCACAGCAAAGAAGATTTTCCCCATGTTGAGGTGGAACTTCCTGTGTTCCAGTTTGTGACCATCACCTCTTGTCCTATCACAGGGCACCACTGGAAAGAGACTGGCCCCTTCAGATATTTGTAAACGTTGCTTGATATTTGTAAACATTTATAAGATCCCCTCTCAGTTGTCCCTTCTCCAGCTAAAGAGTCCCAGGTCCTTCAGCCTTTCCTCATTAGAGATGCTCCAGTCCCTTCATCATCCTCATAGCCTCCACTGGACTCTCTCCAGTATTTCCCTGTCCCTCTTGAACTGGGGAGCCCAGAACTGGACAGAATACTCCAGCTGTGCCCTCACTAGGGCAGAGCAGAGGGGGAAGACAGGGAAGAGAGCCCCTCTCACACTTGTTCATTCTGTAGAACCTTTCCTACAGCCAGTGTAGCGGAAATACCCAGGGCTGCCTGCTCAGCAAACCAGCACCGAAAGCTTCCTTCCGTCAAGCGCTTGCTGCTAATTCCCTTCACAGCTCTGCTCATTAATGAAACTACAAGGCAATTAGAGAGAACCGCACACGTATACACCCTGCCCAAATTCCCTCCATCCTGGCTGAGCCTTGAGTCACCACCAGCGATTAACTGTTGCCATGCAAGGAGGAGGACACGGTTATTAAATTAATAGGGGATGCTTAACCTGGCTACAAATATACATGAGTTCTTTGTGCCTTAGTGAGCTAATAAGGCATGTGCTAATTACATTAATTCAAACAAGCCCAGCATGCCCTGAGGGCAAAGGGAGAGACGGGCGCAGCAAACTCAGACTCTTTCATAATAGCTGTGGGAGAGCTGAAAGCACTCGCCTTGACACGGCTTCGGGAGAAGGACAGGAGCACTGTGGCCAGCACCCTATGGATTTGGGAG
>JANVCC010000046.1:13273152-13437896 GCA_025345505.1 Todiramphus chloris collaris
GGAGAAGGACAGGAGCACTGTGGCCAGCACCTTATGGCTTTGGGAGGAGAAGGATGAGAGCACTGTGGCCAACACGTTATGGCTTTGGGAGAAGGGCAGGAGCACTGTGGCCAGCACCCTACAGCTCTCTCAGCACAGCTGCCTGGTTAATGTGCAAAAACACTGTCCATTCCCCCAGCCATTGCTGCCACACCAGCCACGAGATCCCCTCTCCAAAGGGCCAGATGGCTTGTCCCTTCTCCACGGCCCAGAGAACACTGCATGCCCCAGGATGGCACCCAGATGCTGGTCTGGGGTCCCTGCAGGCAGCCCCTTTCCCACAGGGACCAGGGGCACTGACAGCCCCCAGCCACAGAGCAGCACCAAGGACCATAAGTCACCCAGCATCCTCCCACACACGGCTCCTCATAAGGACCTGTCTCCTGCACAGCCCTGAAGCTGGCTGGGGACAGCTCAGCTGGACAGGCAGCACAAGAAAGCTGCAGCGTGAGCTCGACCAGGTCAGGCAATCTCACCCAGCTCCCTAAATCTACCTGGAAGTGCAGACAGGCAGGAGCCTGAGTACCTCCCACAGCAAAACAGGAACACAGCCTTCAGAAACAGGAAGGGGAAGGGACAGCCTGGCGCAGGGAGAGCAGAGGGATGGCAGGAAGGAGACACACAATCCCAGAAAGGTTCAGATACACTCAGAGAGGAGCTTCCCACTTTTCCAGCCCCAGGGTGAGCCCATCACCTCTGCCCCACCACGGCCTCAGCTCACACCCCGGGCACTGCCACCGACTCCTGGCATGCAAGGGAGGGAGAGGAAGAGGAAGAGGAGAGGAAGTTGGGAAGGACACGTGCTCACTGAGTGCTTTCCAAAGCATGTGCTTGTTCCTGTGCCCAACCAGAGCAAAGACGTGGGGGATCTCCCCTCTGTTCCCACTGCTTCCCACACCATGTGCATCTGTCCGAACACGGGGCCGGCCCAGGAGGCCTGAAAAGCACCCAATTTCCCTGGCAGCAAGGACTGTGCCATGTTAATTGCAGGGTAGTTTAAAGACACGCTGCTGACTTTCCCTCACAGAGAGACCTGCAGGCAGGACCCACGGCAAGGTAGGACCATGCAGTTTGTCCAGCACAAAGAGACACGGGCACAGGCTTGGTTCAGTCTTGACAGCGGGCTGGCAGAAAAACTGCAATTATTTTTGGAAAGGAAATGATACTAAGGATCTTTAGGCCCTGAAAAGTGCATCTCTCAAGCCACATGACTCCCTTTCCCAGCAGAGCTGTGGTTACTCATCCACTAGTCTAGCATAACTTCAGGCTACTGCCAAAAAGGAGGGAGCTCTTCCTTCCCCCAGTGACCAGAGGGGCTCATTTCAGACCAGGCCTATTCCCAGGTCAGGGTGTAGCTGTGAACACACAAACACTTGTGCCAGCACAAAAAGAGCGAGGCAGGAGCGAGCAGTGGGGCTGCCCCTCTCAGCAGCAGCCTGAGTGCTGTGGGCACCAGCAAAAAAAATAATGAACAACCATAAAACAGAACAAGAATCCTACCAGGGAAGCCTGGAGAAAAGGATTTCTGGGCCTTAAACAAAATGATTGAAAAGACCTAGAAAGGAAGAGCCCTGTGGGGCTATATGTTAACTGATAGCTGTCACTCAAAGGGCTGCATGAGCCTGGAGCAGCAAACCCCCACCCTGCCCCTCCAGCAAAGCCCCAGTGCCCTGAGAGCCAGCCTCCAAAGTGGATGGCAAAGCTAAAACATCATCCATCGATGAAACAGGACCCGGGGGGGTCTGAGAGGACAGAAACCCCTCAGTGTCACCCTCTGGAGTCAGGAGCTGAGCTCCACCTAAAGAAAAGTGACAGAAGCATCGAGCAGGAGCCACTGCGTGAGCAAACAGCCTGCGAGCTCTGCTGCTCGTGAGAGCCACGACTGGATTTCAGGTGCCTTTTGCACAAGAGGCCAGACACGGAGCACAGACAGCATTACAAAAGGACATCTCCCAGCCTCCCAAAGATTTTGCAACAGCAGGTAGAGACCTTTCCAAGGAAGGACTCTTGCCTCATTACTTCCCACTGCTGAAGACAGAATTTAACTCACGTTCCCAGTACACTAAAAGAAATGCCAGTTAAATGTCACGTTCATCAATATTCCTTCTCTGTCAGCCACAGGAAGGGTGGTACAGGACACTGCTGCTGCCCGTCCCTTTGCTGCGGGGGTACATGAACATACCTGCTCTGCTCCTGCATCACAAGCAGTATTTCTCTCCTCCCACCTCAGCTGTTTGCTTACGCCAAAGCCGTTCAGATCACAGCAAAATGGTTCCTTGCTAAACGCACGTCAGCAGCCCCACAGGGGTCATGTTGCTCCTGAAGCGGTTGGCAGCTCCTCTGAGGAAACTCGTGCGTGCTCTGTGACAAGCAGAGGAATTGTCAAGGGGGCTGCAAGCTCCATCTGACAGCTCGGAAGTTTGTGGCACAACCCACCCAGGAGCTCCCCGCTCGCCCAGAGTGCTGTGAATCAGCAGGCTGCAGGGCAGGCAAGGAGGAGACAATGCACTTAGGAGGCTACGGGCAAAGGAAAACACACACACTCTGTCCTGGTCATCTAAAGAGAGCGTGAGGAGATGGGTAAGACAAGGAAGAAAATAGAGGGAGAGGGAAAAAGTGAAATAAATCGAGCTTGGAAGTCATTCTCCAGAGATTAAATGCCTCACCCGGCCACTCTGCATGTGCCGTGCCACGGTGCTACCCGCCAGGCGTAGCCACGGGAATTTTCCTGACATGTTAAGCATCCTCAGTAAAGCGACTGAAGAAAAATCACCCCTGGAGCACACCTCACAGCCCTGCTCGAACCACCAACACCTTCTTGCCAAAGAGCATGTGGCAGGAGCAGCACACAGTGTCAGACCCAAGCTGCTGTCGTGCCAGCAAGCAGTCGCACTGGGAGAGTGCCAGAGGTTTGGCAATGCAGGAACCAGACACGCTGCTCTGCTCCAGAGGTCCTTGGACCAGGACTCTGAGGCTCCAATCCATGATCCCCATCAGAGCCCGCTGTGGCTGCTGACATAGGAACCTGCCTGGCCTCAAGCAGAGCCCACGCAAGAGCTGGTGCTGCCACACTTGGTGGCAGGACCCCAGGTCCAGCACCAGCTCAGGAAACCATGATCTCCTTGTTCTGCAAAAGCAGGAACATCATCAGGGGAGAGGGGAGGTTGGCCACAGCAGCCAGCTCTGCCACAGCTCCTCAGGGTCCCTCCCTGTGACCTATCAGCCCTCTCCCACCCGACATCCTTTCAGGCTACCACCAAGTTCCTCAGCTCACATCTACGCAGAGGTGCGTCCCAACAGCACACACCCTTTGCCGCAGCTGATCTGTTTGCTTCCAGCTCCAGACCACCTCAACTTGCAACGTCACAGTCCAGGTCACTGCGCCAGTGAGAGAGACAACCCGGTGTCAGATCACACCGCGGCCTTCCCACAGCCTCACCCGTGTGCCAAGCAACGTCTCGCAGCTCCACAGCCTCTCCCCCGTGAGCTGCGAACCGGCCGTGGCTCACCTCCACCAGAGCAGCCCAGCAAGCGGGCACAGCCGATCCTCACGGCAGGGGAAGCGGGAGCTCAGGCCACGCCAAGGACCCGGCAGAGCCACAGAGATTGAGTCAGCAGCAGGCAGCTGCCTCCCGAGCAGGCAGAGGCAGCTCAGCCTCCCCGGGAGCGAGCTGGCAGGCAGCACGGTGCTCAGCACACCCGGGCACGCGCCCACACGCAGCTCAGCAGCGCCCTGCCGTTTCTTCCCCCCTTCCCAAAGCCAAACTCAGACCATCTGTTGAAGTATTTCTGCAAATCAGCTCTCTTTCAGGAAGGGCCAGGGGCTGAGTTTCGTTGTTTATACGGCGTCTGGCATTTCTGTCACACTTAGCGCTCCAGCATCCAAGCTATTTCCTTCCAGCTCTCCCTTAGTTTTGAGGAACCAGAGTGGGGCAACCAAAGAATCTTCACTGTAAGCTTCTGCAGAAAAAAAAGGGCATCAAAAAGACAACGGTTGCTCAGGTCACGCACACACTTAGCTGCTAACAAAGTGAGCGGGATGGTTCAGGGAAAGGGGATCAGGCCAACACAATGTGGTTTGTGTCCTTTAAAAGAACTAGTACCCTTCGAAAACTGCCTTCATAAACAACAGCTGCTCCCAAAGGCTGAGATGAACCAACAAGTGCTCCTGTTGCCTCACAGAGAGGAGCTCAGCTTACCCAGGACATGGAGAAGGAAGCTGCCCCCATCCTTGAGAAAGCCAGCACAAAATGAAAAAGGAAAACGAAGCACCCAGAAGGAGAGATCATTTCCTCCGTCGGGTTGTACCTTCTGCTGCCGCCGTTGCGTGCAAGCGGCAAAACCCTGGAAGTGCTGTCCCTGTTTGACTGCAGGGGACAGGGTCAGGGAGCGACATTCTGCTGCTTATCCAAGGTCGTGCTCTGAATCCACGGCGAAGGAGAAAGCAGCACCCAAATCCACAGCTAGCCCCTGATATATTCTGTCCCTAAAACATGCTTCCTTCTTCCTTCTTTGTTTATAAATCCCCAGCTACCACAGAGCAAAGAGTACAGCACTGGACAGGGTACCAAACAAGCTCACAGTCAGCACGTGCCCTTGGAGAAGGAGTTTCCAACCCACCCTACCCATCAGACGAGGTGCCCTGTGCCAAGCCATGCCAGCAGCACACCAGTTCAAGGCAGCAAGGGGCCAGGCACTGCGGGGACAAGGACACGGCACTTGGCACCAACAGCAACGACAGATGCGCTGGTCCGGACTAAGCACACCACGGGCTCCCGCCTCCTTCCGCGCGGTTATCCGCGCAAAGCCAGCGCTCGCCCTGGCCGGGAGCTTTCACACCACGCAGCACAGACCCTTGTTGAAGCAAGAAGGATTCAGTGGAAGCTGTGTCTGAATTCAGAGATGAAGGATCGTGGCTACTCAATGGCTTGGGGATTGATCCAAACCAAAGGTCACCCACACGGCATCTCTCTGCTGCTGGAATGACTCTAAAGACCCGTATCTTTGTGCTCTAATTAAAGAAACCACACACCTTCTCCCTTCCCAAAGGCCTCCTCAGTGCAGCAGTACCGCTGTCCTGCGTAAGAGGGGATGATTTCCTTCTACTTCTCTCTCCCCACTCTGTCCACAAACCTCCTCATAGCTGGGACAGCCTTTAAATTGAGAGCATGAGCCCCAGCCATGGAGCCAAGCTCCATGAGGGGCAGGCACAGTCTTTGATGGGACTTCAGTCATCTCCAGCAGCTCCAACTCAAGACATTGCAGGAAACTCAGCTGGATCAAAGTCAACCTCTCTCTTCCTGGCCTCTGGATAAACGCTGCAGACCCAGAGAAGAAACTCAACCCAGACAGCTCTCCTGATAAGCCACCCACCTGCATCAGCACCCAAGGAAAAGGCAGGGAGATTTGACAAGGTGTAGTGACCCACCCACAACAGCACCACCGAAACGAGGACGAGAACCAGTTAGGAAAAGGTTTAAGAAAATAAACATAAGGCTGCATTCCTGTGAGCACAGGCTCACCACACGCTGCGTGCAACCGAGATCAAGAGAGAGCCCACAAATTAAATAAACGCCATCCCATCGCATTTCTCCTGACACAGAAGGAGCATCGCTGCCCGGTGCCTCTCCCTTCCCCAACCAAATCAATCTCTCTGCGGGCAGCCCTCCCAAGACAGCCGGTATTCAAAGCTTTTCTATTTGCAGAGGTGTAAGGGGGACGTGCCGGACGGCACTGCAAACCACCCAGAACGGCGAGGTCTTTTCACTGGGGGTGTCTGGGGTCTTGCCCTGTTTTCTAAAGCTTTTCTGACCCTTGTTACTTTATCTTCACAACTGGAACTACACATCAACCAAGACTGTGATATTGGAGCAACAGCCAGTTCTGCACTGGGCAGCTCAATCCACCACCTCCGTCCCGCTACACTTGCTCTGGAAGACAAACGGAAGGGTCAAGGAACCAAAACACACTGCCCTGTTAGACCTCAGGCACCTCTTCAGCAGAGAATCAGAGAACTTTTTAGGTTGGAAAAGACTTTAGATCATCAAATAAAACCCAGCACTGCCCAGTCATCACTACACAATGTCCCTTAGCATCACATCTCCACAGCTTTGAGATCCCTCCAGGGATGGGGACTCCACCACTGCCCTGCGCAGACTGGGCCAGGCCTTGACAGTCCTTGCAGGGAAGAAATTGTTCCTCACATCCAACCTAAACCTCTCCTGGTGCAACTTGAGGCTATTTCCTCTTGTCTTATTGCTTGTTCCTTGGGAGAAGAGACCAACCCACCCTGCCTCCAACCTCCTGTCAGGGAGCTGTCGAGAGTGAGAAGGTCTCCCCTGAGCCTCCTTTTCTCCAGGCTGAACAACCCCAGGTCCCTCAGCTGCTCCTCACCAGACTTGTGCTCTAGACCCTTCCCCAGCTTTGCTGCCCTTCTCTGGACACATTTCAGCCCCTCAATGTCCTTCTGGGAGTGAAGGGCCCAAAACTGAACCCAGAATTCGAGGTCTGGCCTCCCCAGTGCAGGGGGACAATCAGTTCCCCAAAGAGGGTGAAGAAGAGAAGGCGAAGATGAGGTGCTTACAGTCACATGCCGCTGTTTCACTGCAGACAGACAAGGCATCTGGGTCCAGCAAGGCTGGAGTCCGTGCAGCCCTTCAGGAGAAACACACAGGGGAGCACAGGCAGCGTGTAGGATTAGGTTCAAGAGTAAAAAACAGAAACGATGTGCTGGCTCACACAGGCAGCGCCCACAGCTTGCGTGCCAGGATAAATAATTGGTTATTCCAACCCTCCTAACTTTCTGGTGGTGCAGATCTTTGGGTGCTTCTAACGAAAGCCCAGAGGTGCAAACAGGCTTCTGCAGGGTTAAGGATTTGGGTGAGCGTGCTCACAGCTCTAAAAGGAACAACAACCAGTCCTCAGTGCCTGCAGCAGAAGGCAGGATGCTGTGGCCAGGCAGGTCCTTCCAATCCTGCATGGCTGCTGTTGAAGGAGCAGCACAGGCACCCATCCTTACACAGCACTGCAGACTTAGAGGAGCACAGGCAGTGGGAGGGAAGCGTGTCCAACTGGAAAGCCTAATAGGATGTTAACAAACTTGTAAGTGCCAGGCTAAAGAGGGTGAGTGCCCGGGCTCTTCCTGTAGCTCAAGGGCTCCCACGTGATGGCCCGTCAAACAAAATTTGCCTCTGCCAGAGCTACATCAACTTCCTGCAGTCAAGGGCCGAGGTGCACAGCTCTGGGATGCCACTGGTAGGTCACAGCAGAGGCACACAAACTTCATTCTAGGGCAACACAAAACACAAAGCCCACAAGAAAACAGCAGGGGGAAAAAAAAACCCACTTGGAAAAAGGACAGCCAGGAACAAGGCAAGCTTAGAAGAAATGCCTCTCTGGTCTGAAGAAGCCCAGAAAAGGCTAAACTGCAGAATGTCTGAACTGTAGAAACAAAGGACGTGAGCATCCTGCACACTGCACAAACTGCAGTGCTCGGGATCATGAGGAAACTCATTTGTCCCAGCCCTTCCAAACCTGGCTGCTTACACCACACCTCATTGGGGCAGGATCTCCTAACAACTGAAGAAAAATATTTTGCATTTTCCCACACCTTTTCCTTCCCCCTTGGGGCCTAGTTCAAAGCTCTTTTATGTCATCCTGGCAGCACAAGATGATGATTTTAGGCAGACAGAAACAGGCTGGTAGGAGATACACCCCGCGTATGGCATCTTGCTGGCACTGGAAAGTTGGCAGTGCAAAACGTTTGCAGTTCCCTGCCCCCAAGTGAGCACGGGGATCAAGTGACAAAAGAAAGCTCGGTGCTGGAACCAGGCACGTGTGCTGTGAGATGCCACTGAGGGTCGCGAGTCCCTTCGCTGCTAAGCTTTTCTTCTTGCCACACAAGCCTTTCACTTCCCAGATTTCACAAGGACACAACCACCTTACAGCAGCTACTGGAATGCCCCAGGAGCATTTTCTATCCAGACTGGGGTGAAAGAGAATTCAGAGGTTTGCCAACAGCTGTAAAACAAGGAACTCCCAGTCCAGCAGCAACCTCAAAGCCCAGCCACCCTTGGGAGGACCAGAGATGGAGACCAGGCAGCCCCACACCAGGGCACTCCTTGATGAAGGAGAAGCAGCAAGTGGTCAGTCACTCCTCTTACAGCCTCCTGGCTGCAGATTATTCAGATAAACCCCAGACTGCCAGGGATAATGAACTATTTTCACAGCACTGCACGGTCATCACACAGGCAGCAATGAGGGTGTTCCCTAGGTTGGCTCTTACCCCTCATGGAAAAATTGTTCTCAGGGGAATCTGCAAAGGTGTGTTTTGCTATAGCTCAACACAGCATAATGTTTTCCCACCTAAAAAACACACCCCAGAAAAATCTGTCCTTTCTACTATTTCACAATTCTCATCACAGCAGTTACACAAGAACAGCTGCACAGGCACACGGAATTCCTCCAGCTCACAAGCAAGACTTTCCCCATTACACCAGCTCCAAATCCTCCCGGCTCCCAGTCACACCAAACCCCAGCCACAGCATCTCAGTCCCTCCTCTCCATCACACCTTTGTCCTGCTAGAGACCTACAGCACCAAAGGTGATGCACAAGCAAGCAGAGGGGCTGCTTTGGGTGTGAGGGGCTGATTCCACATCTCTGTGCTGCTGTCAGCTTGGCCAGACAGGTAGGCGTTTCCCCCTGCCTTGCCCATTCATTTAAATTGTGACAGAAAAAGGGGAGCAAACAGCCCTGGGAGGCTGTCAGTGATTTCTACCTCCTAGTAACTTAATACAGCTCACTTCTCCTCCTTAAAACAGCAGCAGGGCCCTGGCATCCTCGTAAGACATTAACGAGATTGCTGGGCACCAAACAAGACTGCAGACTTCCCTCCAGCGCAGCGCCGGGCTCCAATTTACGACACGGCTTTGCTCCCTGTTCCAACTGGGCCATCCATCTCTGCCACCCATCACCATCGCCCCCAGAATGTAAAGCTCCTGGCTACGACGGGCACTCAGCGAACAAATGAGCCAAGGGCACAGCATCAGGATTACTGTACCTGTGTGAATGGCAAGCATAAGGAGTAGCACACAGTGAAAAATCCTACAGGCCAGACATTCAAAGAGGTAAATCCCCAATAAATCCTCTTCCATCTGACCATGAGGAAAAACTTCTTTGGTGTGAGGGTGGCAGAGCCTGGCCCAGGCTGCCCAGACAGGCTGTGGAGTCTCCTTCTCTGGGGAGATTCCAAACCTGCCTGGACACTGCGCTGCTGGGCCCCCTGCTCTGGGTGACCCTGCTGGGTGGAGCAGGGGGGTGGCACCAGATGATCTCCAGGGGTCCCTTACAACCCCTACCATGCTGGGATGCTGTGAAACACTGCTGCTTAATTTTCTGGTGAAGATGCTCGAGTAACTCCTCCTATTAGATCTCACCTACACCTTTACTTACAACCGCCTGGCAAGCAAAACACAAGACAACCACCACCCGAGCCCCACGCGACACATGGTTATCAGCCGAGTACCACTCTAGTTCCATTGTCTTTCACTTGTCATTGCCAAGAAGCGAGCTTTGGAGAGGCAAAGCCACAGTGACTTGCAGTGATCAAAACCACTGCAGATAGAATCCCGACGGCAGCGGCCCCACCACGTGAGGTCAGATCCTAACGGCAGCGAGGCTCTCGGAGGTGGACGTGCTATGGTAGAAACACCCAGTCTTGAACTGCAAACACCGAATATCAAAAAGGTATTTAGGACAAATAAATATAGCTGGGATCCTGCCCTGATGTTCGTTACTCTGACAGCCTGGCAAGGTGTCGAAACTAAAAGCTACAAAGCCCCGCAGAAAACCAGAGGCCCAGGGCGCTGGAAAATCCAATTTCCAGGACTGCACCCTCGCCCAGCAGGAGCCCAGCAGCTCTAGCGGATGCAGCCAAAGAGGAGAGGATGTCTGGGATCCAGTTCCCAGGGTGACCTTTAGGACATCCCACAGCCCATCCACATTTCCACTTTCCCCATCCACAAGAGGAAGAGCACAATAATCTTGATCTATCTCAAAGAGGGGTGGATTTGGCTTAGGAGAGCTTGGAAGGAGCTTGGGGGGGGGGGCTCAGATATCAGACCTTGCCCTGCAACCGAGGCAGCCAGAAGCCGTGATGCTACAAATCACCCCAGAAAGCAGAAGCCCCAGAGAAACATCACTTTCGATACGAAAAGCAGCAGCTCTGGGACGCGAAAGGGCACGTCTGAAACCGCACACGTGTCACCCACAATCTCCCCAGCGAGGAAGGGCCGCGACAGCCCCCAACGCCCGGCAAGGGCAGCCCAGCACGGCCGGGAGCACGGGGCTGCTTCCCCCCGGCTCGCCCTCCACGCGGGATCCTGCGGCCCCCGCCCCGCATTCGGGCAGAGGGACCCCCCGCCCCGGGGAGCAGGGGAGTGGCCGGGCGGGACCAGCCCTTCCCAGGGCGAGGGGACCAGCCGGGGGGCCAGGAGGGCTTACAGCCCGCGGGGTGAGGGCGAGAGAGGGGAGGGACCCGGGGAGCCCGCAGCCCCCGGGGTGAGGGGCCACAGGGGGGCCGGGGGAGCCCCGCAGCCCCCGGGGTGCGGGTCCGGCCGCCAAGGGAGCCGGGGTGCGGGAAGGGAGCCCGGCACAGCCCTGAGGCGAGTGGCCGGTGCGGCAGGGGCCAGGCCGGGGGAGGCGAACCGCAGCCCGGCGGCAGGAGGGGTGCCGGGACCGGCGGCGGCGCCTCCCGAGGGCCGGGCCGGGGCTGCGGCCGCACTTACCGGAGCGGGGCGGCGGCAGGTCCCGCCGGGGGCCGGGGCGGCGCGGGGTGCGGAGCGGAGCGCAGCTCCTTCCTCTCCTCTCCTCCCTCCTGCTCTGCTCTCCGCGGCGCGGCCCGGCCCGGCTCGGCTCGGCTCAGCTCTGCCCCCTCCGGCCGCGCCCGGCGCAGGGAGAACCGCTCAACGTCGCTCCCGCCGCCGCCGCCGCTGCCGCTGCCACCACCGGGCCCTCCCCGCCGGGGAGGCCGCCGCGTCGTCACGGCAACGGGGGCTGGGCCTCGGCGCCACCTCCCCCGGCCTCAGCCCTCAGCTCTCGGCCCTCAGCGGCCTCAGGATGAGACGGGGCGCGGCGGCGAAGGGGGTGACCCCCCCGTGCCCGGAGCCCTGCCCGGGGCCGGGCTCGGAGCCCTGCCCGCCCCGCTCGGCCCACCCGGGCCGTCAGCCATCTTGCAGCCACGGGGGAGGCGTGCACGGGGGGAACGATGGAAACGGGGGGATAATAAATCTGGCGTTCCCTTAGGTATAAAGACGCTTCAGAGTAAGGACCAAGCCAGGGGTGGTCGGTCGGGTCGCCACACTAGCCTGTCTGATGGCAACGCGCCAGGCTCTGTCCTGGCTCCAGGAGCACAACGGGGCCAGAGACCTCACACAAAAGCATCTGCAGAGACTGATTCAGGGGGCTTTGTAACTAAGCCTTCGAAACGTGGCCATTGATAGAACAAGAGGAAACGGCCTCAAGTTGTGCCAGGGGAGGTTTAAGTTGGATATTCGGAAGAATTTTGTCACCGAAAGGGTTGCTAAACCCTGTCCCAGGATGCCCAGGGCAGTGGTTGAATCACCACCCCCAGCCGTGTTTAAAAGCCCTGTAGGTGTGGTGCTGAAGGACATGGTTTATCAGTGGACATGTAGGGTTAGTGGTTAGACTCGATGATGTCAAAGGTCTTTTCCAACCTCAATGATTCAATGATTATAACCAAGAAGGTGATCAGACAGCAATGGTCAGCCAGGTCCCTGTGCCTCATGGGATGATGCCCTCGGGTGTGACACCACTACGGAACAAGGGAAGGATCTCCAGGAGAATCCATCTGTACGAGCGTCCCTCACCCCTGCCATGACTAGGCACTGAGCTGTAACAGACACGGTGAGTGTAAGGTCACCAGCCCTGCACCAAAGGCTGATGGGAGCCAGCAGCTCGTGTGTTCTGAATCAGTGTCATGAATCAGAGAGGATCAGAGAAGAGCAGCTACAAAGATGGTGGAGTGTGTCAGGGTAATGAGGACATGGGAGAAGCAATTATAGAGAGTCGTGATGACCAGCCCAGAAACATGAAAGTTGTGCAGGCACCTGAAAACAAGAGGAGCTTGTTACCACAGTCAGGGACATGTAACTCAAGGTGAGAAAAAAATGTAAACCAGTGAAGCATCATGTGAAGTCAGTGCTGGATGCAGGTGGAAAAAGGAGCAGCATGTGTGCTTTTCAACCTGGGCTGGGCAAAGCAGGAGAAGATACAGCACAGGAGGTGACAACGCTCACTCCAGAAAGGTCGTACCTGACTAAGGAAGGAGACTGGTGCGCCATGGCCATTCTTATTGGTGTATATTGGATGCCCATCCATCAGAGGAGCAAAATGTAACTGCTGTGGGCAGGGAGCTGCTGGCATAGTCTGTCCAACTCAACAGCCTTGTCTCCACTGCATCCTTGGGAAGGCACTGGCAGGCACTGGCACTGGGATGCCTCAGTTTGGGGAACATGAAAACAGAGCACAGGGGAGCTGCAGTAACCCCTTCACACTCCCCAGCTGTGAAACACCTTCCTTGATGGTGGTAGGTGTCTGCTCTGCCTGGTTTTGCAGAGCTTTGGTGGGTTTCACTGTGCTGTACCAACTGAGACAGCAGCCGAACTGAACTCGGCGTGGATCGAGGGTGGTAGATTTTACTGTTTATCGTAATGTGCCATCCCATAGCTGTGCTGGTGGGGAGGTACAGTCCCCTGGCAAAGAACAGGTTAACACTGTCCAGCTTTATGCTGAGTTTTAAGAGGACTGCAATCACCTGCTTTTGTTTCTGCTGCATAAAAACAACTGCTCTTTGTAACCCGCATGGCGCAAAGGACACATTTCTTCCGGCAGCCTTTAAGAGAGGGGATAAAAAAAAACAGAGGAAAAAAGTTCACATTCAGCAAGTGCCAGGTTGTCAAGGTTTCCTCTGCTTGCAGACATACTTTTTTTTTTCCCTCTGCCAGACACAAGAGAGATTTAAAACCGCTTGGTACCAAGTGGAGCTTCAAAAGCAGCAATGTCTGCATCTCATACAAGGTGCAGAGCAGAGCTCAGGACCTCCTGTACGAGGCATCATGGCACACACGGGAGCATTGTACCAGCTTTGCACTTGGCTCATCACAAAGCTCCCCCTGCACAAGTCTCAAAATCCTGCACTGATCTCAGCCCGGCTGCCATAGGGGCCGTGGGCTGGTTTAGCCCTGCCAAGGACATGGGTCAAGTTCAGTCTGCTGGCAAAGGAAAAGGCTTTCACGAGGTCGAGTTTTTCAGCTTCCTTCCCCATTTGCACTGCTTTCTGTTTGAATAGATGGTGCAGGGCTGGTGAGAGCCCCAGGTGCCTGATGAGTGTGGGTATCAAACTGTCGTGGTTGAACCCCAGCCGGCAGCTCAGCCCCACACAGCCACTCCCTGTCCCCCCTGCAGTAGGATAGGGGAGAGAACTAGAAGACTAAAAAGTGAGGAAACTGGTGGGTTGAGAGCACAGCAGTTTAACAGGTACAGCAGAAGCCTCACACACGAGCAAAGCAACCCAAGGAATTCCTTCCGCGCTCCCCATGGCAGGCAGGTGTTGGGCCATCCCCAGGACAGCCCGGCTCCATCACACGGAGCGGTGACTCGGGAAGACAAACCCCGTCACTCTGACCACCCTCCCCTTCCTTCTGTCCCAGCTTGGTCTGCTGAGCGTCCCCTGGTCTGGAGCAGCCCCGTGGTCAGTTGGGGGCAGCTGGCCCAGCCGTGTCCCCTCCCAGCCTCTCCTGCTCGCTGCTGGGGTGGGGTGAGGAGCAGAAAAGGCCTTGACGCTGTGTGAGCGCTGCTCAGAAATGACTGAAACACCCCTGAGTGATCAGCCCTGTTTCCATCGCAGATCCAAACCACAGCCCCACACCAGCTGCTGGGAAGAACATTAACTCTACCCCAGCTAAAACCAGCATATAAGCCAAGATTTAAAATGCCAAATCAGGAGAGCTTGGTCACTGCTCCCTTGGCCCGGTGGCCATCCTGGACACAATTATCAGAGCACTGGTACACAATTTAACCGATGAAGATTGAAAAGGCAGGAATATATAATTAGCAGCAGTCAACATCATTTTCTGGAAAAATCAATCTCAGCCGAGCCTGATCTTGGCCACTACTAGGACCACAGAGGGGGTTGCCAAAGGAGACGACACAGAGGTGATGGGGGAGGCATCTGGCATCCAGCTGCTGAGAGCACAGTCAGACGGTGTGAATAAAAGGAACAGACTCACCACTGGCTCTTGGCTGGGATACTGGGAATCACCCTGAAACCACCGAGCTAGCGGGTCTGGTTTCATCTTCTGTGTGGACACTCAATTCCCAACAGCAAACTCTCCAGCCACTTTTCTCCAGCAGAAACAGGGACATCAAGGCTTGGCAATGTTAGTCTCTGACACAAAACAAGCAAAAAGCTTTCAGGCTTCCATAACTGACCATCAAGAAGCCAAAAAGGCATAAAAGCAGAATTTTCTTCCCTTTGCAAGTGACTTTTAGAGCCACAACATTAACCCAGGAGTGCTAACGGGTAATAAACATGTCCTGCAGCAGCAATGCCCTGGCTCCTTTGCTGGCTGATGAAGGCTCTCATGCTGGGCACAGAGAGCATGAGGCAGAGCAGCCTCGTGTCCGCGCACTTATCTCTCTGATAAAGCAGGTAGGCACTTTTGTTTATTGAGTGCCGATGAAACGGTGCTGTCTTGGCTGTGAGATCGGCCTCCAGATCCCGCGCTGGGCACAGCTGCTGGCGGGGAGCCCACGCTGCAGCCGCCCGTTGTGGCAGGAGCCCTTCAGCAGAGCTTACCCCTAATCCCCTGGAGAAGCTGCCCCACAGCATCCCACCAGCCACATCTGCCTCTGTGCAGAGGTGGTGTCAGATCTAGAGTCATAAAATCATAGAATCGTTCTGGTTGGAAGAGGCCTTTAAGAACATCAAGTTCAACTTCTAACCCAGCACTGCTAGGGCACCACTAAACCATGTCCCTCAGCACCACACCTACACAGCTTTGAACCCCTCCAGGGACGGGGATTCCACCACTGCCCTGGGCAGCCTGGGACAGCACCTCACAACCTTTTCAGTGAAGAAATTTTTCCACGTGTCCAACCTAAATCTCCCTGGAGCAACTTGAGGCTATTTCCTCTTGTCCTCTCACTTGTCCCTTGGGAGAAGAAACAAACCCAATCTGCCTCCAGCCTCCCCTGAGCCTCCTTTTCTCCAGGCTGAACAACCCCAGGTCCCTCAGCCGCTCCTCGCCAGACTTGTGCTCTAGACCCTTCCCCAGCTCCATTGCCTTTCTCTGGTCACACTCCAGCCCCTCAATGTCCTTCTTGGAGTGAGGGGCCCAAAACTGAACCCAGGATTCAATGTGTGGTGTCCCCAGTGCCCAGTTCAGGAGATGATCCCTGCTCTAGTCCTCCTGGCTGCACTAGGGCTGACACAAGCCAGGATGCTGGTGGCCTTCTTGAGCACCTGGGCACACAGTGGCTCACATTCAGTTGTCTGTCTATCAGCACCCCCAGGTCCTTTGCCACTGGGCACTTGCCAGCTGCTCTGCCCCAGCCTGGGCCATTGCAGGGGGTTGTTGTGACCCAAGGGCAGGACCCAGCAATTGGCCTTGTGAACCTCATACCACTGGCCTTGGCCCATCAATCCAACCTGTCCAGATCCTTCTGTAGAGCCTCCTGCCCTCCAGCAGATCAACCCTCCTGCTCAGTTTGGTGTCATCTGCAAACTTACCTTGATCCCCTCATCCAGATCACTGATAAATACATTTGTGGGGCACAGCAGGGTAGGGAGCATCACTCTGTCTCCCTGAAGCATGCAGCTGGGATTTTATGGTGTTCCCCACTCTCCACAGCTCATTTGTTCATCTGCCCTTCCAGAGCCTGCGAATAACCAAGGGAAATCTGTGTCTGCTTTGCTGTTTCTCGGGAGCAGGAAGGTGAGGTGGCTCCATGCCACCAGGCTGGAGGGGAGGTGGGCACTGAGGACGCTGCCATCCTGCCGCGGGTGAAAACGAAACGGCTTGATGCACGGGGAGACTCACGGCTCCCCGGGGCTCACCACCTCGCCAAGAGCTCCTGCCAGATCCTTCAGGGCCGTGCTATTTTGGGACTAGAAAAAGCAGATGGATCCATTCGTGACTGCCTCAGCCCTGCAGCCATCCTCGATGAACAGCCCTTGTCACAAAATAGCCTGTTCAAGCAGCAGGATCTTCTTTTCCCTGCCCAGGCTGTGATCAAATCATTTGTTGTGAGGGATTTTTGGAGGGTGGGGAGACACTGGTTCTTTGCTTCTCTCACTGCAGCAGGATGAAAGCCTCGTGGGGAATGTCACTCAGCCTGGTGCTCCACAGCGCATGGGGGGATGTGCCAGGCCCCAGGAGCCAGTAACTTGCAGTCTTGGGAGGGAGTATAGATCATAAAATCACAGAATCATAGAATCTTTATAACTGGAAGTAAACCTGTAAAAATCACCGAGTCCAATTTTTAACCCAGCACTGCCAGTCTCACAACCAACCCATGTCCCCCAGAACCGCATCTCCACAGCTTTGAAACCCCTCCAGGGCTGGGACTCACCACTGCCCTGGGCAGCCTGAGCCACTGCCTCACACCCTTTTCAGTGAAGAAATTTTTCTTGATGTCCAACTTAAACCCATCCTGGCACAACTTGAGGCTGTTTCCTGTTGTTCTACATAGCAGCTACAACCAGCGTCACAACCTGTGCTTGTTTCTCAGCTGTGGCTGTGAGAAGCTAAGAATCAGAAGGATTTCCTTTTTCTCCAGCCTAGAGAGAAGAAAACCAAAAATATTTGTCCTGAGCCATTGCTGCTTCCAAAGGGAGTGAAACAAAGTACCTCCTGGGGCTTATTTGCTGTTGGCTTATTTCATTTGGTGCCACCTAGCTGAGGAACAGTGGATGGCAACCATCTATAGCCAGCCTTCAGGCTCTCCCAGGACACGTAATACTGCGCTGTAAAAAGAATTAAAAACACTCTGTAGTACTCGACTCTGAGCATCCTTCCTGCCCCTTGCACATTTTCCCGTTCCACTGTCTACAAAAGACAAGAACTGGACTGGTATTCAATAAGCAAACCCAGTGGAAGGATCTTAGTGCATGGACCCAGCCCCATGGCAGCCACTCAGCAGTGAAAAACTGGAGGTAACAATACCTGTCTGGGGTAGCTACTTTCCTCATCAGCCCAAATCCTGGAGAGCTGTTCTACTGATGATCCTGTCAAGGGTTTGTCCAGGCCAAGGATACGAACTGTCCCCTCTTGACCAGCCTTGTTAGACCTGCTCCACCTGAGCCCTCCTCATACACTCAGCTGCTCAAACCCGGGCACCGACTGTTGTGCTTCCCAGCTTGGCCCCACTGCAGCACTGCCAAGCTACTGGGACACCAGTAACAGCCGCAGCCTGGCCTGTGCTTTGCAGCCAGCAGCACCCAAACCAGAGCTCTTCTCCCATTTCTGTTTTTCTGCCAGCAGGTATCAAGGGACCTGGCTCTGTCTAATACCCCGAGGCACTGATGGATTAGCAGACCACGCCGTGAGACAGTTAAGTGCTTCTTTTATTCCCAGTGAGAGCAATATGCCCAAATGCATCTCTCCAAGACTGGAGGAAAGAACAAATACCTCGTTGGTATACCTCAAGGTGATGTACAAGAACAAAGAGAACTGCTGGCTTGAGTCCAACGTGAGACTTGAGGGGCAGCGTGGCCTAAGAAATCAGGTCTGAGGAAGTCCCAGGGCCCAAGGCAGCAACTCCAGGCTGCAGGTCATTGCCCAATGGCTACTCAGCATTCCATGGCCTGAGATGTTACAATGGCTTTTGAAAAAAGGAAAAAGAAAAAAAAGGAAAAAAAAAAAAACCCACGATTTTAAGCCTCTCTTTCAATAGTAGCGATGGCAGGTCTGAAACATGAAGCATGGCACCAGGGAAACCACCAAGGATTCTTCAGAGGGGGAAGAAAACACTCATTTCTCAGACCTGCAGCTGTGCGTTGACTTTGGGTGTTGCAACCTGGCATTTTTAGACAGGTTTTGTTTTCTCAGTCTGAGAACAGCCCTTTAACTATTGCTTAGAGAGTTATTCTAAATCCAAACCTGCCTTGAATGAGCTGAACTTATGCAGGTGACAGCAACCATTCAAAAAGCTGGCCTGAAGCTTCCCATTACTCATTAGCTGAGGCCCATTATGAGATGGGGAACAAGAAGAGAAGGGCACCTCAGCAGTCAATGACTGAGCAGTTGAAAAGCAATAAACAGTTTGAGTCTTATACAAGATGTTCAGACTGCAAAACCAGGAGGTTAGCTCAGCGCAGCTCATGCCAATCCCACAACAGCACCTATTTCACAGCTGGTCAGACCAGTTTGAAATGCAAATTTAAGTCACACTTTCCACCAGACTTCACCAACCTTCACAAGGGGTCACACCTGCATTACTACACTGGCACGTTTCACTGGGAGGATGTGAGGAATATCCCTTTGGAACTGTAAAGGAAATTCTACTTACATTAGAGTCTCTCCCAGAACAGCAGGGTTATGGATTTTTACTTAATTGTAAAATAAAACTGGAACTGTGTCACAGCCCAGCAGTGTGTAGGTCTTGGATAAAAAGCCTGGCAGGTGCAGCAGCCGAGGGACACTGTGACATTTTATTTGCTCCAAAACAGCTTTTGGAGCAAAACCAATAAACGAGCAGTTTTGCTAGAAATTAGTTTCTTCCCTTTTCCCCATGAACACCCAGGTTTTGCTTTGGGCTTCAGGGATCTGGAAGAGATTTGTCAGAAAACATTTTCATGGGGAATATAATTCACATTTTCATGTGAGCAAAACAAATCATTAACAGCAGCGGCTGAACAGTCCCCACCACACCACAGGCCCTTGTAACACGACTGCACCTCCACTTTCCCAGCAAGCACTGGAGCACAAACAGACCCAAATGCTCACACTCAGTGTTTCCAGCAGGACACAGTTTCAGGAATAAGTTATAAATAAATATACATGAGTATTAATTCATTAAAGGCTACTTTAGCCACTACTCCACTGACAGACACCTCAGTCTCTGAATCTCTCCACGTTTCTGATTGTTGGGGTTATCTAAAGCTCAAGGTCAAGAAGGTCCAGCAAAGGCTCATAAATACACTCTTAGCTGCCTAGGATGGGCAGAAGTGGCATGTGAGCATAGACCCAAGAGAGCTCCATAGTCTCTTCACAAGTAGATCAACTTCCAGCTCCTTGGGAAGACACTGGCCCTTGCACTGGGAGCAGCCCCAGGATGCTGTCACTCTGGGTGCACAGAGGGACCCCATATGAAACCCAGTTCTTTCTGCTGGGTGCTACACCATAGCAATGGCAGAGTCCTCAGTGCTGCTCTCCTGCTCCAAGCCCACCCGGCGAATGGACTCCCTGTATTTCTGCCGTCCCAGCTCAATGATGGTTTCGACCTCCTCAGCAATGTCCTGGCGGCCGCTCTCTTTCATGGCTGTAATCAACTTGCTCACACAGTCAGGATCCTCTGAGTTTTGCTGAGCCCATGAGAAAAGCATGTCCAGGATCTGCTTATCAAGGTCCTCTCTGAGGAAAGGGGGAAACACAGAAGTAACCAAGATACTTTTCTGCCTGGCAACCCAAAGAGGCCTTACCTAAGTCCTAGCCCATGGCTGGAGCTCCAGAGAAGCTCTCCAGACTCACAAAGCACTTGGTGGGCCTGCCTCTTCCCCAGCCATCACAGTTCCTGCACTAAAATCTCTCCAGACTGAAAATGTTTTCCCAATGGAAATATCAAATTAAAGCATTCTGCTTTTGAATGTAAATTCCCTACAGGAACAAGTCTCATGCTCTTATACTGCTCTGGCTTTTTGGTCAGACTGCAGGTCCCATGATGTACCACAAGCTCGTTCTGAATAGAGATGATATTCACAATTAATGCCACTGCTCATTGTCAGAGATGGAGCCTGGCCAGGAATCCAGATCACAAAACAAAACAGGAATGTGACTCATCTCAACTACAAAGCTCATCAGGTTTGTTATTTCCCAATTTTGTTTTCCAGACATAAAGCTTTGTTTTATAACGGCAAGAGAAAATCATCAGTTCTCCATTAAAAAAGCGCAATGTTTTGAGAAGAACCATTTTAGTCAACCCATCTCTTATCCAGTGAAAGAGTTCCAGTGGGAAAACTTTCAACCAGCCAAGCATTAATTTATACTATTTCCCTGCAGATAGACACAGAGAGACAGAACCCATCACCGCTGATCAGTGTCCTGTCTTACCTGTTATTGTATCCTATGCGCTCAATCTGTTGGTAGGTCAAGCCCAAGTTCAGGCCAATGGTCTGCCAGTCAGCTCCCACACGCCTGGCAATGCTCAGCAGGTTGGCCTGGGTCAGATAGCCTGTCTCGGCGTTGCCCAGGTTCAAGGGAGGGAAGGAGAAGCCATTTAGGGGACCAGGGTTCTCAGCCCAGCGGGGTTTCAATCGCTGTGTCACAGAGAAGAGAGAAGGAACGTGCTAAAGAAATGGGTTTTGTAGAGGACGGTGCCTGGCCATTCAGTCTCCACACTGAAATTTCCTTCCTCCTGCTGGGGAGGAAGGAAGGTCTTGGGGCTGAGCGGAAGATGCAGGAAGCACTCCCACCAGCAGTGTTCACTGCCTGTGAAAACTATCCAGTCGTGGTGTTCGCAGTCATAGCTCACACTGGAAATTCCCTTCCTTTACAGAGCATTTTGCAATGAACCATCTCCCCAGAGCATATTCGCTTCAGCGGTAAAAAAGCACTTTGTAGTTGAGGTTGCAGGTGGCAGAAAGGGTTGTGAGTTCACGGCATATGCTCTGAAGGGAAGCATTCAGACCACAAAGGTATTTATAGTTTCAAACTTCTCAAAAATCAATTCAATTCTGTCAGCAAAAGTTGCATTTTCCACATAAGATACAGCCTAAGCTTTAAAGGGTGGTGGCTGACACCAGAATACCCAGCACTTGGATCGAAATCCAGCCTACCTACCTCATCCTAGAGCTTTCTTTTTTCCCCGCTGTGTGACTAAGAAATTTATGAACAACACAGACACTTCCCTTAATGACAGTGATCTTCCTCCTGTTCTACAGCCCTCATTCATTCAACGGATCCACCCTCTCTGACCACCCATCCAACAAGTCTGTTCTTGACAGGCAAACTCAGCAGGAAAGCTCTTTACATTTCTCTTTTCAGAACTGCTCACGGGGAGTGGGAAATCTCCACCGTGACGTGGTTGGGCAGCCATTTCTGGCAATGCTTCACTGCATCAAGACAAAATCAGCTGAGCAGGAAGGGCCCTGCTCTTACCCCACGTAGATTCATTTTTCTGTAGGAGACAAAACAACTCACGGGCAGTTTGATGGGCAGAGTAGCCAGCCAGAGGGAGTCTGGACCTTTCCTCCTCCTGCTGGCATCTTCAGGGATGTTCTCAGGAACTGCCCCTCGGTAGAAAGAGACCTTTGCAAACAGAAAGCACACAGTGAGGCTCACATCCAAGCACAGTGGCCAAGCCTGTTTGCACCATGTCTTTTCTGTCTGGGAAAGAATGAATTTGGCATTTCTCTGCCATCCTCAGTCCAAAAATACGGCCTCCCAATTAAATGCCACAGGGAGGAGCACCGAGGTTCTGTCCCAGAGGCTGGACTCAGTGCCAACATCCCAAGAGTTCACGTCAGGAATGCAAGTCAGAGAGCTAAGTGATGAGTGATCCTCCCAGACTGCTCCTTCTTGTTTACTCAGTGACATGCAAAGGCTGGGGAGAGAGGGGAGGACAAGAGCCACGTCTGGTGCTTGGAGATTATTATGAGGAACACTGTAAAAGCAGTGATGACGACGACCAAGGAAACAAAAAGTCAGAGTAACTGGTTGCTCACCTGGCCTTTTACAGCTTGTCCTTTCCTGTCTACAGGGGAGGTCACATAAATTTCCTTCATGTTCTTCAAGTGGGAGTAAAAAATAAATGAGAGACGTCCATCCACACAGTCAGGGCGGTCTGTGCAAAGAAGCAGCCAACACTCAGCTTGTGCAGAAAGGTGTGCGGCTTTTCAAGCCTGCCCACCTGCCCACCATCCACTAGCAGCCCCCACACTACTATCTACTGCTTCTGCTCATGCCTGAAAGAACTGTAACCCCCCTTCCTTGCTGGGTGACACGGGTGAGCTGTGGAGAAAGCAGATCCTGCAGGTGAAAAGGGAGAATTGGCACAAGGTGGAGATCAAGAGTGGAAGGCAAGGCAGGGCAGGGCATTCAGATGGAGTCAAGTCCATCCTTGGCACTTCCCTCCCATCCTTGGTCCATTACACTCCTTGGAGGAGCTGTAATAGCAGCCTGGGATTCACACAACCAGGTGACCTGTCTCTTCTCCATTTCTGCAGTGGGTGTAGAAATGGCAACAGAGCTGAAGGGAAAAAATATAACCAGGTACAACATACAAATATGTAATTATCTAGAATTTAAGAGTCCAGCCTAAATCAGGACAGAGGGACAGACTCTAGCCGCATAAATGCCACTGAAAGACCAGTGCACTTTATTCTTCATAGGGTTGTGCTTAATTTACACCAAGGAAACTGAGATGTGCATTCAGGTTTTGCAGAAAATGTCTCAGTTTGCAGCTGTAACAGATGCACCAGGGCATAAAACATCATCTTGAGCTTTAGTCCTGCTCCCTCTTTCCTTCCTTAATGGCTTGACTAGGGGGAATTCTTTGCTCTGTATTAATTCAGAAATACCTTCTTCAAATAAGTATCTTTATATGTGTTCTCTCAGAAATGGGCAACATTAATCGGATGACCCGTGGTGTCTGAGATGCCAGGACAAGGGCACAGCTGGCTGCAGAAGCAGGACAGTCATAAACCAAACACACTTGGCTATTGCCCCCTGCAGGCTACAACAGCATGAGAGGAAACCAAAGCCTGCAAGCAGCACTCTCTCTCCTAGAGAAAGCTCGGGTGACCAGAAAATGTGACAAGCTCAATGTCCACGGGCTGGCTGCTGTGAGTAGTGGGTGAGCTGGAGACAGAGAGGAATGCACCAGAGGTAGGAGCAGAAAGGAGCCCATGACTACTGTACCCATATCAATGCTGATGCCTCGCTCAAAAGCTGCAAAAAATTGTTCTCCCTCAAACATTTCCACCATGTCGGATGGTTCAGGTCCTCGATAGCGGTCCTGCAGCTTCTTCAGCACTGGGTCAACCTGACAAGGACAACAACACAGGACCCTGTGTTTAGTCTGAAGCACATCTGACCCATGACCCATGTCCCTATGCCCATGATGTTCCTCTCATTAACCTTCAACAGAGCAAGTCCATTTTACACGGAAAAGATATAAACAAATAAATAAACACCCACCTCCTCCTATCCCAGGTACGTTCAGGTACCTCCATCCCAAGTACTATGGACAAGGAAGTGGTATTCAGAGTTTTGTGGTTTCCTATTTCTCTTCTCAGCTAAAAAGCTGAAAAGCCTCCGTGGATTACCAAAGACAGGTCATCCCAAAGCTGCTGTTAAAAATGCATTTCCAGAAAGGTCTCTGTCTTTTTAACAGGTCAGTAACCTTCAAAGACAGGGAGGGATTTATGTGCTACTTTATCCTCCTCACAGCATGCCATTAAAAACCATTTTCTCTGCCAAAAGCCACATGCACAACAGCCCACAGCTGAGGCTACCAGAAAGCTCATTTTGGCTTTGCAGCCCCTGATCACCCTGTCACACGTGGGGTCTCAGAGGCAGTGCAAGAGTCAGCCCAGAGCCGAGGTGTCTGTTCTTTACAACACAAACCCTTCTCTCTAACCCCATAACCATCTCTGGCAGGAATCTGGACACCCCTGAACCCTGACCTCACTGTTAGTGCCATTGCTGCCTCCTCTGGAACCAATATATCAAGGAGGTGATTGTTTTTGGGCAATCGTTTGGGCAGTGACCATCCCCCTGGACTGGGCACTGGAGAGGCTGCACCTGAAATCCTGGGTTCAGTTTTGGGCCTTTCACCCCAAGAAGGACATTGAGGGGCTGGAGTGTGACCAGAGAAAGGCAATGGAGCTGGGGAAGGGTCTAGAGCACAAGTCTGGTGAGGAGCAGCTGAGGGACCTGGGGTTGTTCAGCCTGGAGAAAAGAAGTCTCAGGGGAGACCTTCTGGCTCTCGACAGCTCCCTGATGGGAGGTTGGAGGTGGGTGGGGTTCATCTCTTGTCCCAAGGGACAAGTGATAGGACAAGAGGAAAGGGCCTCAAGCTGCACTAGGGGAAGTTTAGATTGGACATAAGAAAAAACTTCTTCCCTGCAAGGGTTGTTCAGGCCTGTCCCAGGCTGCCCAGGGCAGTGGTGGAGTCCCCAGCCCTGGAGGGGTTTCAAAGCTGTGCAGATGTGGTGCTGAGGGCCATGGTTTAGTGGTGACCTGGCAGTGCTGGGTAAATGGTTGGACTCAATGATCTTAAACGTCTTTTCCAATGTAAACGATTCTGATTCTATACAAAGGACACTTACAGAAGTTTATGCCCACGGGTCATTTCAGTAATGGACAAAGAACAATAAGGAGCAACCAGACCAGAGAGAGTTGGATACACAGCCCATCCCTGGCAGTCTGATAAAATAACCCTCAACTATCGGAGCTGCGCTGCCCGTCAAGGTACACGCTCTGCTGAGGATTCAGCTGAGGGCTGACACCCCAAGGGCAAGGGCAGCAGAACCGAATATGGGAGTGCTTCCCATCTCCTTCCCAGCTTCCATACAAAGCCAGCCAAACTAGCTCAACCTAATACCATAACCTAACCTGCTCACCTAAGCCACCGTGCTTTGCGTCACGTTTGCTGGGTGCTGACAGCACAGACGTGGCCACTTACTGGGGCTCAGCTGATTTTAGCAGCACAGTCCTCGAGGTTCACAGAGGAGGAAATCACTACGTGGGATCGACCGTGACACCATCAGTGCAGTGTGGTGACAGCACAGCGCAGCCACGACCCTGGGGCAGTGAACAGGACCATTTGGTGCACTGCTGCCCTTACATCCTAGGAAGGGAAGCCTGGGAAGCTCAGGAGCAAGGCAACAGAAAGCAGGTCAGACCTTGTGCTTGGGGACGCACTGTAGCAGGACTTGCTCGGGGTCCTTCTTCCTCTGCAGAGCAATGAAGTTCACCTGGTACATACGCAGCCGCTCATAGACTTTCTTGGCAATGCCTCCAATGTAGGTCTTGGTGGTGTACCACAGCCAGTACCTGGCAGACAAGGGATTAAGATAAAGGAATGATCCTGCCGAGGAAGAGAAGCCAGTGTCACACCCACGAGACTGTAAAATATGATGGGTAGAGACAAAGTGCTAACCTGGACCTGACTTGTGAAGGGAAAAGGGAACGGGCAGGGTTAATGGCATGACCAACCTAACCCTGCTGTGTGGGAAAAGCAAGGCACAGGAACATTCCATATTTTCCTTGGGACTTATCTTGCACTCACCAGGAGAAGTGTGTGACTTCAAACATTGCATAAAGATGGGTGAATTCCAGAACCACCTGACTAGTAATGTCATCCCAGGTTTGGCCCTCCAGGTCTCCATGGAGAAGATGCAGCCTTGACGGATCCAAATTTAGCCCTAAAGATAACACCAATCAAGAGATGCTCTATGCAGTAGAAGCCTTTAATCAAGGCTTTATAAACCCAGACACAGTTTTGGGTCATTCACTTTTTAAAAGCAACAAATTAAGGCTCATGGCCTTCTCTTTGGCATCCAGGACTGAGCTGTGGTCAAAGAAGAGCAGCAATAAAAGGATGAGTCTACCCCAAAGCTTCCAGGATGTTCTGGCAGGATATGCAGATGTAAACTGACAGATTTCCACCAACAGATTCTTTAGACAATCACCAGTATCACAGGATCATAGAATGTTTTGGGTTGGAAGGGACCTTTAAAGGGCTGGAAGGGACCCAACCCCCTGCAGGAAGCAGGGACATCTAGGGTTATTAATTAAGTTCTATCTCTTGCTAAACATACATCCCACAAACTGTTCAATGCTGATGTAGTTCAGACATAATAATACCAAGTAGTGGTAGAACGAAGGCCAAGCCACACCCAAAAAGAGTTTACTTCTTCATGAGAAAGCCAGGAATGGTCAAAGAAAATGGGAATTAGGAGACAGAGGGCACTCAGCACGCAAACAGAATTCCCAGCAAGTCTGAGACTGTTTATAGCAGTTTTCAGAGCAGGAGATGCCTTAGTGTATGATCATACACCAAAGCCCGCAGTCTGAACACGCACAGCATTCAGAAGAGAAATCCATTTGCCAAGGCCCTTCTCCCAGCTTGTGCTGCTGGCCTGCGAAGCCCAGTGATGGTCTACTGGACCTGAACTCCCTTCAGCTCCCACCGCCCTGCACCACCACTCACTCAGCAGACACACTCTGCTGTTCCTCAGCAGGGGCACACAGATATTCCCAGCTTGCCATTCATGGTTTTCCACGGACAGCGTTTCTCTTTGCTGGTTTTGGGAATAGCCTGACCTGTGACCCCAGGCGGGAGGGGCAGCTGAATCCTCACTGGCCTCAGAAAATCCACCAGGGAGTCCTGGGAGAGGCAGAGCAGGGGACTGGCTCTGCACCCTGCATCAGCCGTGATTTCCTCCATCTCTTCTGCAGAGACTGGCAGCACCTGGAGGTGGAAGGCAGCCTGGTGAGCAGAGGGGGCAGGCACCCAAATTCCCACGTCGTTCACTCGGTTCCCCCAGCACCCGGCAGGCAAACGCTGCTCTTGGCTCAGGGACTGGTGGGAAATGGAAGCACAGGGAACTTGGGCTGAAGTCTGCTCTAATACTGGCATCAGCTGGGCAGGCTGGGACAGGCCAAAGTAATAAAATAGCACTTAGCAATATCTAGCTACTCTACAGAGCAACTGGTTTTAGTGGGGTGGCTTTAGAATTAGATCTGCATAAATAATACCCCCCCCAGTCCCACTCACTGGGCTGCTCTGCCAGGTTCAGTATGTTCTGCAAGGGAACAAGAGGCAAAATCTCCTGGTGTTGCCTTCCCAGCAGGTCCCTGCTGCTGTGAGGAGATCCCTCTCCCACACAGGGCAGCTTGGAGCACAGCCCATCGTGCAGACAGGGAAGCTAAGACAGAAGGTGATCTGAGATGGGCCAGCCCTTGAAGCACCCATGTCAGACATGAATTCCCCTGGGGATGACATAGAATCATAAAATCATTCTGCTTGGAAGAGACCTTTAAGATCAAGTCCAACCACTAACGCATCACTGCCAGGTCACCACTAAACCATGGCCCTCAGCACATCTCCACAGCCTGGAAAGGCCTCCACTGCCCTGGAGTCCTGGGCAGACTGGGACAGGGCTTCACAATCTTTTGGGGAAGAAATTGTTCCTCATGTCCAACCTAAACCTCCCCTGGTGCAACTTGAGGCTGTTCCCTCTTGTCCTGTTGCTTGTTCCTTGGAAGAAGAGACTGACCCCGCCTGGCTTCAAACTGTCAGGGAGTTGTCTAGAGCAAGAAGTCTCCCCTCAGCCTCCTTCTCACCTGCAGCTTCCTACTCGACATGGGACAACTGCTGCACTAGGCCTCACCAAAGCTTGTTTTGTCAGGCATTCGTACCTGGAGCTTGACACTGCGCATCTCTTCAGTGGCCCCAGGAGGGAAGGTCACTTTGATGTTTGGATCCACACTGGAAAAGAGCAGTGTCCCTTCTGTTGGCACTTTGCATTCATTTTGCACAAGTCGAGACACAACGAGGAACCAGGAGAAGTGGAGGACGCTACAGTGAGCCAAGTGCTTCTGTAACAGAAGACAGGGAAGAAGAGAAAACATAGAGGCACATAACATAATAAAGACAGGAAAATAAACACCAGTAACAGCCGAGTAGATGAAAGCACTAGAACAGGGATGAAGCACAGCAGGCCCCAACTCATCACCTCCAAGAGAGATGAAACCTGGAGCTGACGTCCACCACACTGTACAGCAGCTGGTCAAAACACAGCTCATGAGATGTTTCCAACAGGCTCATTCTTGGCTGGGCCAAACCAAAGAGGGGAAGAAGAATGATGTGTGTCACTGGTCATTCCAGTTTGCTTACCTTTGATTTTCTCTTCTGCTCCACTCTTGTTCTCAGATCGCTCCAGCTCTGCCCACTGAAGGTCCGAACTACCACCTCACGCTGGTGAAGGGTCTGAGGGGAGGCACATGGCATCCAGATCTGCACCTCCTGGCAAAAAGAAAAAGCATCTCCATGAGACACCAACAGAAAGCATAAAAGCAAGCTGAGCGCTGCTCCATGGCTTCCTGTGCAGACAAGACAGGCGAGATGAAGCATGACCTACATGCAGGGAGTGGAGAAGGAGACAGGAACCTGCTGTGCCCAGCAGCCTCCAGGGCAGTGACTGGAGGTGCCAGGTCCTCCACGTAGTGGGATGGCTGGAAAAGTTCAGCAGCTTGTGGACAGAAGGGGTAAAGCAAACTTTGCAGTGAGTTGCTGTCAGTGGTGATTGGGCTGGTGGTGCCAGTACTCACCAGCTTGAACAAAAAACACACAACCAGACTTCTTTCTAGGGAAGGGTGTGAACATTTCTCCTTGCTGGCCAAGGCTAAACACTGGAAGAGCACCTACCCTCTGGCACAGGAGGAGGGTCATGAGTGAGGAAAGTTATAGCTCAGCTCAAGCAGGAGCCATGGGGAAGACAAAGGAGTCCAACCAGCACAGTGGCAGAGGGGCTGGCTCTGCCCTTTCAGAGTCTGTGCAGAGGGGCTTCTTTGAAAGGCAGACCTGCAGCTACCTAAAAGCAGCAAGTGATGGGGGGTAGCTGTCTTCAAAGTCCCAAAAGACTCTGCTGAGCAGAGGCAGATTGATCAGAAGGTGGTCTGGATATGTCCTCACCTGATGGAATCTGACCCCATGAGGCTGCAGCTCCAGGACTCTACTTAGGAGGACGTCGTGGTGTCTCAGCTTTACCCACTGCGGGTCCGGTGCGAGGGTTCGGAAGTAGATCTGCAGAGGGTCAGAAGTGGCCCCCGGTGGAAAGTAGAAATGGATGCCACAGGCCAGGAGCACTTTGCAGCCTTCAGAGGTGACACTAAAGCTTCCAGAAGAAATGCATGAACGTATGACAGCGTGCAACAACTTCAGCCCTCCAGAAGTCAACTGAAGAACCTCTTACCTTGTGTTTAACTGGCCTACTAAGGTCCTATACAGACATGCAATACCCACCATGCTCCAACCTTATCTGGGACCTTGTTACACCACTGTTAAGTTCTCAATAACAGAAGGTTACCTGTCCTCTCCTGATCCAATGAAGAGTCTTCGCAGCCCTCCGGCACTGGATTCATCTGTGGCAATAAGCAGGTTTGGGTAGGAGGAAGAGACAGAGGTTACTTAAATCACAGTAGATAAGAAAGGCTGAATTTGCATTTCAGTTTTGGCTTAATCCTAATCTGACAGGAGTCACCAACAGAAACCTGCTCACACTGCAGTGGGCTTCAAATAGAGCAGCAGCAGGAGGACAGGAAGAGGCCTTGGGGTCCCATGTCACAATGGAAATGCTGTCTCTCCCCTAGGAAAACTCAGGACCAGGGGGAATTGCAGCTCTCAGCACCATGTTTGATCACTTGGGACCATCCCTGGGAATCAGTGCTTGCTCTCGTGAACATGAGCACCAGGGGGAAGCCCTGCTCAGATTCTTGCTCATTCATCACCTTTATCTTGGGCAGAGAGCTGGTCCTCTGCAGGCTGGGAACCACGGGAGAGCAGGAGGTAACTGTGAAGCAGAATGACCTTAGTGCTCTCTGTGCTTCCAGCATGAGCCACCACAGCCTTAGGGCCATACAACAAGTCCAAGAACTGGTGCTCACCTCTGCTAAAAAGGCCAGATCCCTTTAGGGGCCTCTCCTGATTGGTTTCCTCTGAATGCCATTTTCACCTCCACTGAAAACCTCTCCGAGCAAGCCCCATTCCAGGGACCACTGAGCCCTTCAGACTTGGTTTGTAAAAACAGAACTAGTACTTCCTGTATCCTTACAACCTAATAATTATTCCAGACAAATAAGCTCTGCTCTGATTCCCCCCTGCTTGTCTCCTCTAACCTAAACCCCTCCCCAGCCAGCTGGGCTGAGCTAGGGAGCAGCTGGGCAGAACCCTGAGAACCAGCAGAAGCCTTGCAATTACCACCTGAAGGGGCTGGCTCCGTTTCTCCCAAGGGATTGCCTCGGAGGCGCACAAACGGCGAGCTCTGGATCTCGTGGGGAACCGTGCGGAGGCAATTGTTCTGCAGATCAAGCCTGGACAAGTTGGGCAGGCTGGCAAGCGAGGCGGGGACCGTCACCAGGAGATTGCTGTGGAGATGCAGCCGCCGCAGAGACTTCAGATTGGCTGTGGGTTAGAAGAAGAAGTGACCCCCCCAACCCGTGCAGTTAATTGCATTTCACATCAGCTCTGGGCCCCCCGCCGCTCTCCTCATCACCCACACACACAGAGTACGGGCAAAGCACAAGAGCCCAACATCTCTTCAGCTCAGACAATAAAGGGTTCAGGGAATTGGCCATGAGGTGATGCAGCCTCCTCTGTCCTCTGCTTTTCAGCACCCAGCTATGAGTGGAGATGTGAGATGCTTCCGCAGCAGCATCACTGACGGCCTCAGGCACAAAGAAACACAGGACCCAAGAGCCAGGAAGCTGGGCAGCAGAAGGCAGAGCCTGGTTCTGCAGACTGGATGACACCAGACAGCACAATTTCAAGCCCAGATTTGCATCTCATTAAGCCTCAGCTCTTCAGTTTCCAGGCCAGGGTGTTACCCAAAACCAGCCAGGCCAGATCCTCAGCTAGTGTAAATTGTGTTGAGAGGGAATAATGGAATTGTTTACATTGGAAAAGATCTTTAAGTCCAACCTCTAACCTAGCCCTACCAGGTCACCACTAAACCATGTCCCTCAGCACCACATCTACATGGCTTTGGGAGTCCCCATCTCCAGGGATGAGGACTCCACCACTGCCTTGCACAGACTGGGCCAGGCCTTGACAACCCCTGTGGGGAAGCAATTCTTCATTAAGTCCAACCTAAACCTCCCCTGGTGCAGCTTGAGGCTCCTTCCTCTTGTCCTATCGTTTGATCCTTGGGAACAGAGACCAACCCAACCCACCTCCAACCTCCTGTCAGGGAGTTGTCAAGAGCAAGGTGATAGACTGAGGGAGTTGGGGCTTTTTAGCTTAGAGAAAAGAAGACTAAGGGGAGATTTAATCAATGTTTATAAATATATGAAGGGTCAGTGCTGGGAAGATGGAGCCAGGCTCTTCTCGGTGATGCCCAATGATAGGACAAGGGGTAATGGGTTGAAGCTGAGGCACAGGAAGTTTCCTGTAAACATAAGGAAAATTTTTCCCAGTGAGGGTGCCGGAGCACTGGAACA
This sequence comes from Todiramphus chloris collaris, assembly GCA_025345505.1. NCBI lineage: Eukaryota > Metazoa > Chordata > Aves > Coraciiformes > Alcedinidae > Todiramphus > Todiramphus chloris. The sequence continues at coordinate 13,304,656 of JANVCC010000046.1, forward strand.
GGCTGCCCGGGGGGGCTGTGGAGTCTCCCTCTCTGGAGATATTCAAGACCCGCCTGGACGCGTTCCTGTGTGACCTGCTCTAGGTGATCCTGCTCTGGCAGGGGGGTTGGACTAGATGATCTCTCAAGGTCCCTTCCAGCCCTTGACATGCTATGATTCTATGATTCCATGAAGGTCTCCCCTGAGCCTCCTTTTCTCCAGGCTGAACAACCCCAGGTCCCTCAGCTGCTCCTCACCAGACTTGTGCTCTAGACCCTTCCCCAGCTCCATTGCACTTCTTTGGACACATCCAGCACCTCAATGTCCTTCTGGGAGTGAGGGACCCAAAACTGAACCCAGGATTTGAGATGCAGCCTCCCCAGTGCCCAGTCCAGGGGGACGATCCCTGCACTAGTCCTGCTGGTCACACTGGTGCTGACACAAGCCAGGATGCTGGTGGCATTCCTGGCCACCTGGGCACATGCTGGCTAATCTTCAGCTGGCTGTCAACCAACACCCCCAAATCTTAGCAGTCTTGCTGATCCACAGAAGCAGAAAGTGTGGTCTGGAGAGTCATCAGTGCTCAAAGGGACTGACTGAACCAAGCATCCCTTCCCTTTGGCTCTAACAGAACAGATGGTTTCTTTGTGGTAACAACTCTGGGGACAGAGACCAAGGGCTTCAGGGGTCTTACACTGTAACAACAGCTCGGTAAGCCCATGTCCTTCTTTACCTCTAGAAAACACCTACCTAAGGAGTCTGGGATGCTTGATAAGCGATTTCCAGAGAGATCCAGCTCTGTGCAGTTGTGAAGATTCCCAATTTCTTCGGGGAGGAATTCCAAAGCATTTTCTGAGAGATCCAGGTCCTGCAGCTCTGACAGCTCCCCAATGCTCTGAGGTAAGTCCTTCAGCTGATTTTTCATAGCAGAGAAGAAAGTCAGCTTGCTCAGCGAGCCGAAGTCCTCAGGGAGTGCCACCAGGCTGTTGTGGCTCACCAGGAGCACACGAAGGCTGGGGAGGTGGAGGATGCAGCTGGGCAAGGTGGAGAGGCTGTTGAAGCTGAGATCCAGGTGGGTGAGACACCTCAGGCTCCCAATGTCTGGTGGCAAGCTTGTCAGGGAACCACGCTGACAAGCACCAAACTCATCCCTGGCATGGCCACCTGCATGTGGAGGGAAGTGGAGGAAGAGGTCAATGTGCTATAGGGATACCTCACCAGCTTCACGTGAAACTCCTTAGCACAGAGACCCAGAAGGTAAAGAGCTACTGGTCACAATGAGCAACACTGATTACAAAGTCCTCATAGAGAAGTGGGGTTTCTGCTCCTTGCTTCAGTTCCCTGATCAGTGAAAGGGGTTTTGTGGTGAAGATCTGTTATGAAATCAAAAGATGCCACAGTCAAGCAGTAGAGCACATCTGGAGTCAAAGCTCAGAAAGAGCCAGACCATGCCACACATCTACCATCCTTCAGCAAGGTGGCCCATACCCTCCAAGCCTTCCCCTCCCCTTCCCCACCAACACACAACACTTCATGAATTAAGGAGCCACCCTCAAGGCTCTGCCCACACCCTTGAGGAATGAACAGCCCTGAGGACTGAGATCTGCCCTTGCAAGACTGGAGAGCTGACGTGAGGAACACAGAGAAAACGTGGGGGGAAAAAGCAGGTAACTCAGTATTGTGTAGGCCAGAGATGAGCAAAGAAAAGGAACCTTCCAAAACTCCATTTCTTCATCGTTCAGGTCCTACTCTGTCTCTTTATATCACACACAGCAGAGGGCACCAAACATTTTATTTTTTTTTTTGTGCTGCAACAATGGTAAAAAATGAGAACAATCAAATTAAGAGCTCATTGCACTTTACATAAGAAAATCTTAGCCAATGAGTTTATTGCACTCCAGGGTGTGTGCATGTCTCACGGAACAAACCTGCTAAAGGGTATTGCTCTTGTCCTTGCCTAACTAAAGGGGGAAAAGACAGATGAAATTATTCACCTGAGAAATCCGTGGGAGATACAGAAATAAACCTCAGCCTTTCCAGTTTTCAGCTAGAACTCTGAATTCTGGCCACAAACTCCCCCTTTTTCTCACATTTCTTTTTAAAATTCCACCTCCCAAAGAGCAACTGATTCAGTCCTACACAGAATTTATACCACTTATATCACGATCCTCCTACAATAAAGAGATGAGAAAGTCAAAGAGTGATCTAATATTTATAGGTCTGACAGTCAGTACAGCTCACCAAATTACATGCACACCCTGAGTCATACTTTAGATAAAACACTGAGCAGCCTCTTCTGGTCTGTTTTGAAGGCTGCTAAACCTGAGCTCACTGACACTAAGCAAGGATCGATTCAGATGGAAATGCAGCAAAGACAACTCACTGAACTGCCAAAAATGAAAGAGGTGCTGAATGTTTACCAAATACTCCAACACCTTTCAATCCCTCTCTCTTGGCATAACCGTGCAAAACATGCTCTTCTTCTAGAGGATGGCTAGAGAAAATGTTGCAGCATCAACCCAACCAGACTCCCAAAACTGGTCCCCAGGCAGCTGTGTAAATAAAGGGAGGAAATAAGAGTCTAGAAGCTGTATCTTGTTGAAATCTGGGTGAGGCTAAGAGCCAAAGATGTAGTAAGGGGCACTAGGACAAAACAATTCCAAGGGCAGTTTGTCCCGCAGATGTGGACAGAAGGATAAAAACCCAAAACCCGAGCCTAGCAAAGTTGGATGGTGACAGGTCTGCGAATTTACCTTTGAGCACCAGGGATTTCAGAAGCTTCAGCTGAGGAAGGATGCCCAGCGCGGTGCCAAGGAGGCAATCGTTGCTGCTGAGCCGGAGGAACTCCACCTGGACCACCTCTCCCCGTCGCCCCTCGAACAGCCGCAGGAACCGGTGGCAGCCGTCAGGATAAACATCCAGGTTCAGCCTGTTGTCTGCGAGGCAGGAGCCAGCGAGCGTAGAAGCCCCTGAAGCCTCCTCCCCGCACTCGTCCCCGAGCCCCAGCAGCTCTGCCATCTTCTGCGTCGTGTCCACGGGGTCCAGACATGCTCTGACTTGCCAGGCAGGCAGGCACCGGCAGCACCGTGAGGCAGCCGGGATAAGGAGGAGGAGGAGGAAAGATGGCTCTGAAAGAGATGCAAGTGCATGACGAGGGTCTCCTGCTCCAGCCCAGAGTGGCTGGAAACAGTTTACTATCAGAGCACGAGGGCAGGAGGGATTACACGCGTGTTACTGAAAGCTTTGTGGGGTGATGGATGCCACAGAGGCTCCTCTTAGGGAAAACCTCTGAGTTTTTCCAGCCGGCATCTCAGCGGGGAATGGAGCAATTACCCACTGTCAGAATAAACAGCAAAAGTAACTTCAAAAGATATAAGTGTAAATGCCTGTGCCTTGTGCAGATGTTGAAGTGTCTTAGTGGGGAAGCTTTACAAAAAAAACAGGGCAGGGAGAGCTGAGCCAAAGGCTGCTCTCAGGCTGTGACAGATCCTGACTGACCCAGTTTTGAAACTGGGTGCCACTGGGATAAAAATGAGCAAAGATGAAAATGGGCAAAGGCCAGCAGAGCAAACGTGGCAGGGCCAGGGAGGGGTTTAGAAAAGGCACATTCGTGGCACTGGGCTGCGCAGTGGGCCTGGGGCTCTTGCAGATTTGCCTCTGCAGGGATGGTCTAACACAGCAAAGTGGGCACGAAGCCATGGCTGGCTGGCTACCAGCTAGTCCTTGGTTCCTTCCCTCACAGCACCCTCCACAGATAAAGGGGAAAAATAGGTATCATGGAATCACAGAAACATAGAATGGTAAGGGTTGGAAGGGATCTCTGGAGAACATCAAGTCCAACCCCCCTGCCAAAGTAGGATCACCCAGGACAGGCCACACAGGAACAGATTCAGGTGGGTTTGGAAAGCCTCTAGATAAGGAGGTTCCACAACTTCTCTGGGCAGCCTGTCACATAGTGCATGCTAAGGATTTAAACCTAAAGGAGCACAGGTATGAAATTTGAACAAATTAATTATTCCTCTGCCTTCTTAGTGTGAAGAAACCTTCATCCACCATGGACTTCCAAGATCAGCCACTACCATCCTAGCACACTGGCAGTGTGAAGATGAGCGGAGGCACCACACTTGGTTTTATCCCAGTGGCCAGATACTTCCAAGTCCCCCATGTCCTGCTCTTTCCACTTTATCTTTTGTGTCTCCTCCTGCGCTTGGCAGTTAAACTAACTTACAGTGTGGAGGTCCTTTTAAACCCTGCCATGGATCAAACAGGCCAATAACAGTTTGTTTTGAGCAAGGGATGCAGAACTACAAAAAACTCCCCATGGTTTTAAGGCCTGAGGCCAGCAGAAGCAAGCTGATGGCCCCAGCACGCACTGAGGAGCAGTGCTTTTTGCTATTGACCCCTAGGACAGGACACAGCAGCACGGGTGTTCCCACGGCCCAGTCTGGGGGGAACACATCACACCCTGAAAGAGCAGAAACCTTATGGACCCGTAAGGACAAGAAGAGCAGGCAACTGGAAATGACGTCTTTAGCAATGGGTATCTCTTACACAGAGGCTGTACACAGCACACGCACGGCTCTCTTGCAGGTGAGCTTAAGCAAAAAGACCATCTGCTCTGAACCGGTGAGGCTGGAAGACCAGAAACACAGCCTCGGGCGGGTGTATGGGACACAGGCAGGTACCCGGTGTACGGGCACAGCCACGCACCCGTGAGCAGCACACACACACACCCGGCCCGGGCCTGCCCCGCCGCCAGCCCCGCACCCCCATCACCCCGCATGGCCCCTGAGCCGAGGCTCGGTCCCCGACCTCCTCGGCAGGAGCTCCAGCCGAACAGCCGGGGCGGACGCTCCGTGCCCCGCTTGGCTCACCCCCTCCGGACCAGGGTCCCGGGAGCCCGGCCGTGCCCGGTTTGGCTCAGCCCGGCCCAGCTCCGGCACTTCCTGCCCAGTTCGCAGCGAGCAGCGCGGCCGGGGCGGGACAAGCCGGAGGAGGGGCCGGGGGCAGCGGGGCAGGCGGCTCTAGGGGGCAGGAATATCACGAAAGGAGGTTTTCCTGACACCGCCACGGCCCCGGCAGCCCGGTGCGGCTCCGCTGGGCTCAAAAGCGAGCTCAGCCCGCGGGGAGCGGGAGGCGCGGGCGGCTCCCGGGGTGCTGCTCGTTCCCTGCCAGCTCGGGGCCAGAAATGCAGCGGGTGCGGGGAGCACAGGAGCCGGTGCCGCAGAGCCGGCCATGGCGCTGCCCGGAGCCACGGGGCCCTGCCACGGCCGCGCTTTCGCCGCTCCGGGGGGCACCGCGTCCAACACTGCATCCCGGCGAGGCCCCGTTTGGCCCCGAGGGGAGCGGTGGGGTTTGTCCGGGACGGTCCCTTGCTCAGCACTGAACACGCCGCGGGCTACGGAACGGAGAGCCGGGTCGTTCCTGGCGGCACTGGAGGTCCCGGAGCAACCGAGACCGCTCCGCGCTCCCCTCTCCCCGCCACGGGGGGTGGGGGGGGGGGCCGAAACCCCCCCCCCCCCCGCAGCGCTGCCGGTTCATCCGGGGCCGGGGCGTTTCGGCACGACGGTGGCTTTTCGTTTTTATTCCTTTCCCCACTCCGGGAGGAAACGAAGCGGGAACTCCCGCAGCCCCCCGGGGAAGCCGCGCCACACAGCCACCCACCCCCGCCCGGGCAGCGCTGCCCGCTGGGTAGAGCTCTGCCTCAGCACGGCTCCTCCGCTCCGGAGGAGACCGTGCAGCCCCCGCCAGATGCCAGTTTGGCGGGAAAAAAGCCTGGCACCGGTAACTGGCACCGGTCACTGCCGCGCCTCACACCGCGCCTCCCGGCCCCGCCTTGCGCATGCGCTGCTGCCTGCGCGATAGCGCCGCGAAGCTCGCGGCTTCCCATTGGTCCGTGCCCTCCTTGTCGGGCTGGCCCAATAGCAGTGCGTGTTATTGAGCGGTGACAGGAAGAAGGCGTGGCCGAGGTGCCGCCCCTTCCCTTTCGTGGCTGGGTCGCCATCGCGAGCGCACGTCCTAGGCCTGTCTCCAGCCGCCGCCTCCTCCAAGTAAGCGGGCGGCGGTTCCTTCCGCACTCTCCTGGGGCAACAGCTGCTCTCGGCCCGTCCTCTCTGCCCCGCGGCCGCCGGCGGGGCTTGGGTTAGACCGCGGCAGGGGGGAGAATGACGGCCATGTGCTCTCTCGGCCTGGGCCTGGGCGGGCCTGCGGAGGCATGGGACGGGCTGAGGCGTGGGGAGCCGGGGCGGGGATGCCGTAGGGGGACGAAGAAGTGCTCTAGCGGCCGCGGTGCCGCTTTTTCTCGGGAAAAGTGCTCGGTGTTAGAGCCGGCTGCGCGGACCTTGGGGCAGCAGCGCCCCGGAACTCTGCGCGGAGCGGCGGCTGCGCGGTGTTTACCGGGCTGCTCTGCGCGGGTCCCGCACTGGAGGGAGAGCAACGAGCGGCCTTGCTTGTCTGGGGCTTTCCTCTAAAATGAGTAAAGCAGTTGTAGCCCAGAGTGGGGGTTTGCTTCACCCAGTGAGGAGATGAGTCTCCTCCGAATGTGTAGCTTGGTTGTTAGCGCTGAAGGTCCCGTTCTCTCGTTTCCTAGGATGCGTTACGTCGCAGCTTACCTGCTAGCCGTCCTCGGCGGCAACGAGTCCCCCACGTCAAAAGACTTGAAAAAGATCCTCGACAGCGTGGGCATCGAGACGGATGATGAACGCATGAACAAGGTGGCGTTGCCTCTTCATTCCCCGTGGTCTTGTCACAGTCAGCATCAGGCACTGGAGCTGTTTCCTTGGCTTCAGTGTTTCTTTAGCTGCCCCGTGTTGTTTTGTTCAGACCTTTGCAGATCATTACACGTGTAATTTCTAAAGCACCGCTTAAGCAGTCAGAAACTATATTGGCAATGTGTTTGTAGAAGCCTGGCTTTTTGGTTTTAACACCTGTCCTCTGAAAGATCTCTGTCAGCTCTTGCTGACTTCCCACGGCTAATCTAATAATTTGCAGTGGGATGGTGGCTACAGATACGGGTGTATTGAAAATAAATTCTGTGCTGATATAATGTATAGTTTACACTTGAGCTTTGGTCAGTATTGAGTCAAAGTTGGGACTTTTGAAAGCCTGACATTCAGTAATAAATTCTTATTTAGTCTACTGCAAGTAAGCATTTGTTCCTTCACTGAGAAATGCAGGAAAATTATAACATGGATAGTAAATGTTTTTTGTAATAGTCTGTAGGTGGATTTGGAAATAAATGCTGAAAAAGCAGGCTTTTTAAGAAGAAAGTATCTTCACTGGAATGCTTCTCATGATATAATAGACTTTCAGCCTTGTAGAGTTAAACGGCCATGGAAGAAGACAAAAAAACAAACCCAAAAATATGGTCTCATGGCCTGACCCATACTTGTATGCGGAGTGTTTCTAGAGAGGGATTGGGAAAGACAAGTTACTTTGCCAGCTGGAGACAGCGTTTTACTGGAGCCCCAACCAGCCGATGGGTTGGCTGAGCTGGCAGCATCCTTCTAACAGTTTGGGGTGTTGAACTCTTGACGCTCATCTTTAAACATGAGGTCTTTAGGCTTTGTCTTGTTGACCTTTAATACCTTCATAAATTAGTTGTTTTCTCTCATCCTGCAACATCTGGAAAGCTTCTTTGAAATTTGTTTTTGGTCCTTTTCTATTTCCCTTGGCTATATGTTAAGGCCATTGCAAACCCCATGAAGTCTTATACCCACCTTGTTCCAGGTGAAGCAGGCACACAGGCTTGGCCTGGGCAGATCCTCTCGCTCTCTGTGAGCAGGAGGTGCCTGTAGCAAAGCCCTTGGTTAAAGTCCCATGGTGGCTCTGCAGCATTCAGCACTTGCTCCTGAGAGCAGGACTTGCCAGTATGATCCATAGCATTTTGGTTGTATTTTTATTGAAGTGCTTGCTTGCTTTAGCAATTTTTGGTTTTATTTTGCTTTCCTCATCCCTGGTTATAGAACAATGGTAGTAAAACTGAAGCTGGGACTCTCTGTCCCAGTGCAAGACACAATACCCAGCTTGGCTGTAACATTTGGTAGTGCTGGGAAGAGGACCTGGTGGTTTCTGGCCCAGTGCTTCAGAACCTCCCACTGGGTATTAAGCAAGATGTTACCAGTCCCTCAGTGACTAACAGACTGTTAGTGGGGTTTCCTACTTGGCTCCACAATGTCCGTTTATCCTTCTTTCTGCAAGATCCTTGGATTCATTAGGGGTTTATTGTAGCAAATTTAATGAAAAAGTTTTCATGGGAAAGTATAAAAGACTTGGCTGAAGTTTTCATTTCAATGTCCTGCTCCTTCCACTGAGAAGGGGGGGATATTGGGGCTGGATAAGCAGCAGGATGGAGGTGCTGCAGGTGGACATTAATCAGTGCTTGTTTAAATATAGCTTATACTCCTGCTGGTTTGAAACTATTAATGGTCTAAATTTATTTTACACAGGTTATTAGTGAGCTGAATGGAAAGAACATTGAGGATGTCATTGCTCAGGGTAGGTACAGTCTGAGTGCCACAGATAATGCCTCTGCTGCTTTGGTGTCCCTGCGGATTGCTGCCAGCTCCCTGATGATTCATCAGCTCAGTGGCCGACCGCTTCTGTGCTGGACTGAAATTCAGGTCCATTCTAATTCCCTGCAGGTCGGTGCCAGTACCTGCTGGGCTTCGCTTGTGGACCACATTAAACTGGAAAACTGAAGCATGTATGAGCTTACTGGTGGTCTGCTCATGACATAGTTTTCTGGACATGTCAATCAAAGAAAGAATTAGCTGTCCCTTGAGTTCGCTGGGAGATTTTTCTGTTGAGTTCACCAGCTTGTACACACTGGTTCTGTAAAACAGGACGAGCAGGCTGTTAAAGGTGAATAAGCGTCAGTTCCCACTAAGGACACAGCTACACCCTCTGCGACTGATGCCTGCCTCTCCCATACCCGCCTCTCCCAGAGCCCCCAGCTTTGGTATTCCCTTTCTTCCAAGACAGGACTTAAGAGTGCTGACTTGTGTAGCAGCTTGTGCTCTTACTTGCTTGCTCATGCCAAAGCTGGAACCTCTCACACGAGTTGACTGGGCCATAGGGCTGAAATAAAGCAGAGCTGAGGTGGCACAAAAGTTTCTGATTGATCAATTTCTATTTTTTTTTCACAAGGGAACTTTTAGCTGTAAATTTGTTTAAAGGTTGCCAGGCCTTGCTGTAAGGAGCAGTAACTGAACATTTCAATCTGTGTGGTCTGAAGACCTCAGAGAGCCATTATCTGTGTGCTTACAACACACTTAGGCTCCCTCTTTCTGTAATATTTTCTTTAAAATAGTTTCCGAGAACATACTGACATGCATATGAAACATGTTTGTTTACTTGGTTAGCTTATTAGACCTTGAAGTAACAGGGAATTACTTAGAAACTTGATTCCCAGAAATTGGAATGCAGCAAACATACTGTGTACACAACCTCTGAGTGCCACAGGAGCCTTGGGATGTGAGAGGCAGATGCCAGAGAACAAGCTGCCTTTCCAAAGACAAGCGTAAATCATGAGTCAGTTTGCTAATCTCAAAGGAGATGCAATAGGGATCATAGGGTGCTGGAGAATGTGTTTAAAATATCATACTCTTTGCCATAAATACATCTCCTCCACCCCCATTCCTTCTCCCCTGTAAGTGTGATCCAGTCATGCCTGGTAAAAAAAAAAAGAGGGATGGACAGGACAACACACAGACCAGTACTATTCCTTTTGAGGTGTATTGAAATTACTGATTTCTGGGCTATTCAGAAAGCATAGTGGTTTTCTGTACATATAAAATCAGGTGTTTGTCACTATTTTTATATGACAGGTTTGCGGGGTGTGAGGAGAGGACTGTACAGAAGAAAGCTTACTAATAAAGTGCTGTCAGTGTCTTCTGGCTAAGCCTTTGTGAATCTCAAACTCTGGAGTTTTTCACAGAGCAGTTGACACTTTCTTACCAGGGGTGAAGCCTTTTGTCCCTTTCAGCTCCTAGTGACCAGCTGAGTCCGTGAGACGTAGTATCTGTTTTTCCTGCACTCTTCCCCTTACCTCTGCTTGCAGCGAGCGTTTAAATCCTTTCTCTTGTGTCCCACTCAGGTAATGGAAAACTGGCCAGCATGCCATCCGGGGGAGCTGTGGCCGTCGCTGCTGGGGGAGGCAGTGCTGCTCCTGCTGCAGCTGCTGCCCCTGCTGCTGGTGAGTACTGGTGGAGAGGGGGTGTTATGGGGCAGATGCAGTTTTCACTTAAAATTTTAACAGCCAAGTCTAAATCTCAAGGCTTTTCCACTTCAGCAGTTCACTGTGTGATGGAAAGTTGCTTTTCCTTTGGGCAATTGGAAGCATTTGCTCTTTATCCACCTTCAGACCAGTCTGGCTTAGAACTGGCTTTGAATCAGTGTTTGTTGGCTCTTGGAAGGGAGTGAAGTGAACCATGGAGGCTGAAATATCAGTAACACAGATACTGACAAAGCCAGAATGTGTGCATTGAAAATCTGTGGTGCAAAAAAATGTAAATGCTCACCATTGGCTTGTTTGTTTTTCCCTTCAGCTGAGGAGAAGAAAGAAGAGAAGAAGGAGGAATCTGAAGAATCTGATGATGACATGGGATTTGGCCTATTTGATTAATTATTTGTTATTGAGAAATTATTAAAATTCTTTGTTTTAAATGTAGGGTCTTTTTGAGTTTATTATGCTAACCATTCAAGCTATGGGATTCAGACAGCTGTTCCTAAAACAGCTCTGACAAAGCTTTGGGGTTTGTCTCTGAAACAGGCCTGTCAATTTTATGACAAGCCACAGAACTCAACTCTCCAAATAACCAGGAAATGGTTAAGCTGGCGTGAACCTGGGTGCTTGGTTTGATGCTGTTGTTTCTTCCATGGTGTGTAGAAGGTGAATCAACCTGATGTTAAGTTCACCTTGCCCATACCGTTTAGCTCATGTTACAGCCGTACACTTAACATTGAATCTGTAACCAAAAAAATTCTGCATCCTGTTCTTCATGGGGCGCAGAGGTTGATGTGAAGGTGCTCTTTGAATGGCTGTTCTGGGGGGGATGAACTTACCAGGACATGAAATCACCTTGAGCTGAACAAAAAACTTGTATGAGGAGAATGGTATTTTTGAGAGCAGACTGATCTCTGGTGTGCCCAGGAGAACACATCAGCTTGGGAGGACAGTAAACTCTGCTTTTCTAGTGTCTTCTGCTTGGAGGTGGGTGGCTGCCACTGTCGGTAGGTAAAGGACAAGTACCACCTTTCACAGGCCAAGTCTTCCCTGGGTTGTGTCAGAAAGAGGTGTCCTGGAGCAGTCTGTACTGTGAAGCTTTCCTAATGTTTTGGAGCAGTAACCCACTGGCTGATAACCAAGCTGTGCTGGTTAGGAGTTACTGGACAAGAGCACGGCACGTGCTTTGGAGAGAAGAGATGGATGAAATCCAAGTAGGAAAAGCCATTTCATCTCCCTGTGGTGTACTGAAGGAAAATGCATGTTACTCCACAGGAGCCAAGGGAGAGAGCAGTCGAAAGTTGGCGCTTCAAACCTCAAAAGGGGTGTGATGTAAGCAATGAACTCTTGTTGCCCTTCTGTGCTTGCTGCAAGAAAGTCACAGGGAGGTGACAGTGCCAGCACCTCTCATCTACTTTGTCTCTGCAGTCTTAGCATGGTGAAGATCTTTGTTGTGGTAACAAATGTCCTGTGCTCGCTCTAGTCTCTGTCAGGCTTGGGATGGCTGTGGTTCAGCATTGCAAGGGGGTGGGGATGACTGGTTCTTTACTTGCAGATTTTTCCACTTCGGATCACAAAAAAAAGTGATTCTGGGATGTGGTTTTACTGAGAGGTAGCCCTCCCCCAGCCCTGCAGTATTGTCCTGCTTGGCCACGCCATGGGCAAAGCCACTGTTTTCACAGGCAGGACCTGCCCCGTCTCACCACTCAGCAGAGCTTTTCCATGCACAAAGGAATTTGGTTTAGTATCACAGCTACTCTGGCACTGAGCTGTACATGGGATCTATTGGAGTGGGTCCAGAGGAGGCCACAAAGACAATCAGAGGGCTGGAGCACCTCTTGTATGAGGACAGGCCAAGGGAGTTTGGCTTGTTCAGCCTGGAGAAGTCTCTGGGGAGACCTTATAGTGGCCTTCCAGTATCTGAAGGGCACCTACAAGAAAGCTGGGGAGGGACGTTTTGTAAGTGCTTGTAGTGATAGGACACGGGGCAATGGTTTTAAACTAGAGCAGGGTAGATTTAGATTGGACATTAGAAAGAAGTTACTTACTGTGAGGGTGGTGAGACACTGGAACAGGTTGCCTCAAGAAGTTTTGGACACCTCATCCCTGGAAGTGTTTAAGATGAGGTTGAGCAGTCTGGTCTAGGTGTCCCTGCTTATGGCAGGGGGTTGGAACTAGATGATCTTTAAGGTCCCTTCCAACTCTAGCCATTTTATGATTCCCGAAGTCCTGCTGTGTCTAGGCCCCTGGGATGAGACTGAAGCCTGTGGTGCCAGTTCTGGCCGCTGCGTCAAGGAAAGGACGACAGCTACATCAAAACTAACATCCCCCTGTTCATCTTCACCTGTTAAACCGTGAGTTACAGACCTGATCCTGTGCTGGGTGTCCTCTTCAGACCTTTAAATTCCTTCCTCAAAGCCTGCTTTGAGAAAGAGAAGGACAGCTCATCTGGTCAACTGTCCAGAGAAGAAACTTTTGTGGGCAGCTCTCAAGAAAGCACTGAAGATACAGCATTCACTCCCTACACTGCCACAGGCAGCCAAACTGCCCCTGTGGTGTGAAGGTCTGGGGGCAGGACTGCACAAAGATCTCACACGTTTTTTACAGAACTTGCTAAAACCTCTGCAGGGGGAACATTTCCAAATGCAAAACCAAAGCATTTTAAATTTTCGTACCTATTTATGAACAAGTTGTCACTTGGTGGCTTTGTGCATGACCGGTGATGTGTCTGGAAGGCTGGTGTAAATTCTTTTGGTGCTCTGGGTGGAATTCACTGCTCTCTGCTGATCTCAGTGAGCTTCAGCTATGAAGGAGCTGTGATCTCTGCTTCTGCCCTCAACAACTCCCTGACAGGAGGTTGGAAACAGGTGAGGTTGGTCTCTTCTCCCAAGGAATGAGTGACAAGATGAGGAAAGGACCTCAATTTGTGCTGGGGGAAGTTTAGGTGGGACATCAGGAAAAAGGAGTTCCCTGAAAGGTTTGTCAAGGGCTGGCCCAGGATGCCCAGGGTGGAGTCCCCATCCCTAGAGGGGTTTCAAAGCTGTGGAGATGTGGTGCTGAGGGAAGTGGCAATGCTGGGTTAACAGCTGGACTCAGTGATCGTAAGATTTCTTCTAACCCACATGATTCTATTGATTTCCAAAAGTGAGGGTAGCATTGGGGTGGACATGTTGTATTCTGTGATGCTCTCAGAGAAACCTAGTGCCTGCAAACCCTTGGAGTGGTGGCCTAGACTGTCCCCTTGCAGAATCAGTTCTAGCTAGGACAGATTTTTCCTAACTTCTTCCTAAAGAAAGGTGGGAAGGGAAAGGAGGAAGCCTCATGCCTGGAGGTTACACTGATAACTGATCATTACTAAACTGACATCAGGGGAGAGTGATTTCGTCAGTCTTGCTGTTGAAACGTGAGCTTTCCTCACGGGGGCATAAATGCTGCACCATCTCCAATCAGCTCTGCCTGAAAATGGTTCTTTGCAAACGCTATGGGTCGGGGAGAGTGACATGACATCTTCACTACTTGGAAAGGAGGGAGAATGCCCTGGACACCACTGGAAAGTAATAAGCTGTGGCTCCTTGGGGCCATCGTCAAATTAAATTGGTTTCACTCTTACTACTAAGGCCCAGCTTTGCGAGCTGGTACCCACAGACAGCCCTGCTGGACTCACTAGGTTTGCTTTACGCAGGGCAGAGATATCTGCAGTAGCTTTTCTAGAGGGAAAATTTGGTCCCAAGACATCAGGACAAAGGAGATTGTCCATTGCCTCAGTAGATGCTTCTACGAAGCAAGTCCCAAGTGTTTGCTGTGGAATTGTCCGATATAAGCAAACATCACAGGCAAGAAAAAGTCACCCAAGTCAGGCTTCCAGCGATGTTACCAGTGCCCCAGCACAACCAGTGCCCCCAGTCTTGCTGAACTAAAGCGCCATGCTGCAGATGACAGTAGGATAGACTGCCTCTTTAAAACTTCCCCTCAAAATTAATTCCCATTGTCCAACAACAACCAAGGTCTTACCTCAAAAACCAAAGAGAGGTGGTTTTCTTGTACAGTATTGTCTCACACGTATCAACTGCTCACCATCCCTTAGCCCAGAAAACAAATGCAGCAGCGTGAGATTGCGTGAGAAGCTGTCTCTGTGGCATCACAACACAGGGACACGAGTGAAACTGCAGACTCCCAACAGGAGTCTGGTACATGTGAAAAGATGGAGGATTAAGAGCAACTGCAGGATTATGGCAGAATTAAAAAAAGATCAGTTTGGGGGGGTATACTTTATTTTTGACAAAACCAGAGTTGTTTGCCAGCCTACTGATGCCACTTCCCAGGCAGTGCTACGGATTACTGTTCACGTGGGGTGTTTCACCAGCCCCTTTCAACACGGCAGCATTAACTTCCTCAAACAGGTAACCTTGAGAGCCAAGGCAGAGCGATGTAAACAACTCGGGATGGAGATTGCTGTTGAGAAATAAGTGAAACTAACCCCAGCGTTGTTGTTGCTATTTTCCAGGGAGAGAGGGAGCCTTGAGGTTTGTGAAATGATGAAAAAAGAGGAAGCAGCTTTAGTTCAGGAACGAAGCTGTTCTTGCAGTTACAAGTGTTAGGGAGGTATCTGCAAACAAGGTTCATTGCTGGGTTTTGTCACAGATTTCCGCTGGGGTCACAGCCCATTGACAGGTTCTTCTGAAGCACGATCCTCTTCTGGAAAATACAAAAGGCAATGTTTCCTTTGGGTTTGGCCACATGGAAATACCTCTCTGTGTCACCACAAGCACGCTGTGATTGACTGGGTGTTAAGGGCTCTCAGGAGGGTCAAGGCTCAGGTGTACCAAGGCTCACCTCTTCAGGTGGAGGAGATGAGGGCTGACAAGGGGTGTGTAACTACGTCAAACACAAGGGAGGAAGGAAATTACAAAAGCAAGTAGAGGTATGAGAGAAAAAGAGAGAAGGGTGGGTATAGGGCACAACCAGGGGACTTGAGATAAGTGGAGTTTATTTTCTAGGTGCTCCAAGATGGAGCTAATACGTAATAAGGGTAGTTCCTGGCATCTGGCTGAGGTGGTGGGCTCCAGGGTAGGATGCGGCAGAAACATAAGGCTGGACTGCTGCCTGTCTGGGGGAAGGAAAGTACAAATGCTTAATGGAACAGCACTTTGTGTGTAGAGGCTGGAGCATGAGGCTGAACCTGAGCTCAGATATTGGGAGTTATAGATGGGTTGCTGCTGAGCTTGGTTGCTTCAGACAACTGACTGTGAGGACAACTGTTCTTACAACTTGGAGGGCCCCTCTGTGCAGAGGGGATCAACCTCCCTTGTGTCCTTTGAAAGGACATTGTGAGTGGAAGGAAGAGGGGAAGAGGGGCTGTTTGGATGACCCCTACTAACAGAACTGGTGATGTTCCTGTGGGGGGGAAGGCCTGTCAGCTTTGCTTGGTCTGAGAGCTGTTGAGGATGTGTACAACAGTGTCCCAGAAGAAGAACTTCTGACCAGTTAAAACTAATGCAAGTAGATTTATGCCAAGCTGAATTAAGTCTTTCAGAAAAAAAAAAAACCCACCCTAACTAGAAATTAATGTTGGTAAAAAGTGCTTTTGCTCCATGTTGATTCTATTAAAAAAAAAAAAAAAAACAAACCTACTTTTGCTTTTTTCTTTATTTCCCAAACCTCTCCCCTACTGATTGTGTTTCCTTGCTTGGAGTGGAGCAGCTGCTTCTCTTGCTGTGCTCATCCTTTTGATGCCCCTGTAAACTTTCACACTTCTGCAATGGTTCGAATGACTATAGCCTGCATTGTTTATTTTTTATTTCCAGCTTTTGAACTCGGTTTTGATCTCCTAATAGCACAGCCTCTCAAGTGCTGCTCTGTGGCCAGTTGATCCATGGGCTTGCCAGTGCAGAAGCCCTACCGAAAATTGCGGTTGCCCTGATCAAAGGTAAAAGCTTGAGTCATGTAGAGAAAACTGTCAGGAAAAGGTTAGCAAAAGGTAAGCAGCTGTGTGTGCTTTGGTGAGTTCAGAGGCAGGCTAGCAGACAGTGTTGCCTTTTTCTCTCGTGTTGAGCGTTGCCTCCGTCTTCCTCAGCTTTGTAGGGGAAAAAAACCCAAACCAAACAACAGTTTCCTTCATGTATTTTTTGCTTGTCTCCTGAAAAACAAAGGGCTGTGTGTCATGGTTGGAAGAAATCCGCTTTATCCCAGGCAAAACCTTGCAGGGAAGTGGCAACCTGGAGCAGAGGCCTTCTGGAACCAGCCTTGTTTTGTGGGGGACAGGGGAAGCCAGGCAACGTTTAGGGTGCTGCGAGGAGACCGAATCTTTTCCTCTCTCCTCCTCAAAGGAACTGGTTTGGCCTCTGCCCCAAAAGGGAGCCGCTTGTAGGGCCGCAATGTCCGCGGGGCTCGGGCTGAGCGCGGAGTTCACCGGAGGAAGGGTTGGGAGGAGGAGCCGGGCGCTGCCCGCCCATGGCCGGCGCAGGGGCCGAGCTGAGGGACGGCGGAGATCCCTGGGCTCGGCCCCTCCGCGGGCCATGGGCGGGCCTGAGGGCAGGGCCACCTCATATAAGCCGGGGCGGCAAGCACTGGCACCCCAGCGGCAAACCCGGCCGTGCTCCAGCGGCAGCCGCGTCTGCCGCTTCTCGTCCTCCGTTTCCCCCCCCCCGGCCCCGTTCCCCGCCCGCCTTCAGCGAGGTGCGGTGGCCATGTTCCCCCTGGATTCCCCCTGGAATATCTCCTTCGCTGGCTGCGGCTTCTTGGGGGTCTACCACATCGGGGTAGCCAGCTGCCTGCAGGAACATGCCCCTTTCCTCGTCCACAACGCCAGGAAGGTGTACGGGGCCTCGGCCGGGGCGCTCACCGCCACCGCCCTCGTCAGCGGCGCCTGCCTCGGTAAGCGCGGGGCGGGCTGTCACCCTTCCCTTCCCTTCCCTGCCTTGTCGCGGAGTTTTTAATGACAGCAGCAGCGGAGTGTGTGTGTGTGTTTGTGTTTGTGTCAACGGCTCTCCGCTCTCCTCCTGTTCTTCCCAAGTGCGGGAGGGGCTTTGTTTCTGAGGCCTTTAGCTCAGTGGTCACAGCGCCCCGTCCCGTCCCCTCACGGGAGGCTGCGTCTGAGGGGTCTCACAGCCACCCTAAGGCCGAGGATCGAGTCCAGAACGGGCCCCTGGCCCCCATGGGACGGTGGGGTGGCAGGAGGTCAGCACAGGGACCCTGGTGTGACCCTCACCGGAGTAGTGTGGGTCTGGGGGGGGCAGCGACTCGGTTCTTGGGTTTGGCTTCTTGGAGTGGAGCTCAGAGGGGCTGACCTCTGGCCGGGTGGGCATCAGCTCCTGGGGGCTGCAAGCGGGAGGTGAAGCAGCTGGGGATAGAGAGACATCAGCCAGCGTCTGGTTTGCGTGGATCAGACCTGAACAGCAGCTCCGCGTCTCTAGGAAGTCACTCTTTCACCTTTCTTGGCATCTTTATTTCTGGGGGTGTAGAGCGCTGGGTGGTTTTCTTGCCCTCTGTAAGAGCTGGATCTCCCAGCTTAGCTGTCTTTGTTTTCAAGTTCTAGAAGAAACCTTAAAAAGTTATCCCCAAAGCACGCACACGATGTTGTGTCTGTGTCTGAAGAGAATGGTGTGCGGTGCTTCCTGCTTTTTTGCTGTTTGGAAGTTCAGCTGTTTTGCGTATGGGGGGGAGAGGAAAGGGAACGGACAGGTGCTTGAGTCTGTACTTGGTAGCTTTTCATTTGAGAAGGATACTTTTCTGCATTTGTTAAAGTTGAAAGGTGAGCGTGGTGTGAGAGAATCAGGTGTGTCTGTTTAGTCTCAAGAGAATTACAAGTCTCTCCTAGAGCCAAGTGAAACTGGCGGTGTTTACTGCTTTAACTCCTCTCGCCTTCATCACAGGTGCCTTTCCACGGCACTCCCTATCCTTTGGGGACAGGTAGGGTGTTGAGATGTAGCCTTCATGCAGGATAAGTTATCCTTTTCTGTGTAGTTAGGTGTGAAGTTCTCCCTTCCTTAACCTTTTGTTTACAAAAATACCCAGTGAAGTGTAACCATTGCTTGTGCAGCTTGCTGGGAAGCTTTTTCCAGATAGCCAAACCCCGGTCTGGGATCTCCAAGGCTGTAAGTGCCAGCTTCAGTCATGGACAAGGGAAAAGGCCTCACCTAATCCTTTCTCCTGCAGGACTCTGACAGTAGCTGCCAGGGATTTGGTCGCTGCACTTGCTGTTGCTTCCATTGAAGAGGTGGTGTGCAGTTGGTTCCCTCACTGGGTGGTCCCTGTGCCACTTGGAGGTGTGACACCAATGTGAGCCCAGCTGACGGCAGTGCCCAAGCCCTTTGCCTTCCTCAGGTGCCATTATAGTGCTGAGCAAGTCTGTCATCATGCCTATTTATATGTCCAGAGCGTCTGTGGCCTGCCAGGCGTTGCCCTTGGGGAGGTGCCCAGCCTGGCAGAGAGCTTTTGGTGAATCAGGACTGGATTCGGGTTTCCCACTCCCTGTGAGGTACGCAGGGAAGCATGATAAAGGGGACTGAGTTAGGGGCATTCATCTCCCTCCTGTAAGAGGGCAAAGCTGTTGAGAACCAGCTGAAACTTGGGTCTTGGGTGTCCACATTCTGTCTGGAATTTGATTTCTCTGGGGTAGTTTTCTTTTGACTCTGCCTGTGCCGCTGGCACATACCTTGGGTAGAGCTGCTCTAAGGCAACAGAGCTGGCTTCTGAAAGTAAAAGCAAACTGGGTGTTTGGTTGGGGCATGATATCGCTGCACTTTGTCCCTGCTGCAGACTCTCCTGACAGCACAGATTCCAGGCTGAGGTCCAGGGGTTAGAGTGAGATCATAGGGAAGATGGGGCCGGGGCAGAAGGTACAGCTCCAGCCTGTGCTATCCGAGCGGCTCATCCCAGCACAGGCTGTTGTAGGATCCTGAGGATCTGTGGTCTCTGTACAGATAGTTTCTGCCTGAGAGTAGGTGTAATAGCCTTGGGCTTTGAAGCTTATGGCAACTGCTACCCTGAACCATCCATCAATCTGAAATGCTAAATAATGTCTCTTGATGGATGACAAGAAGAGGGAGAGACAAGCAGAGGGGAGCATTGCAGAAGCCTTGCTCATTTCTCAGGGTGTAGGTAAGGTTGGTGCCTTTGGTCCTTGGCTCTGAATTCAGTGAGACTACTGTGCAAAGAAAAATACTTCCTGGGGAGAAGCAGAAAAACCTCTTGCTTTGGGGTTTTTCTTTGGTTCTGATCCTCTGAGATCCCAATCAAAGAGAACAGAAATTTTCCTGGACTTCAGAGTGTAAGATTCTGCTTAGTGGTTTCTTTTCCAGCTTTTTCCTTCTGGCCCTCGCATCTGTTCAGCTTGCTGCTGAGCTGATTCTGCCTTCTCCCTGAGCTAGGAGCACACTGTCATCATTTGTATATGTCAGTAGGGCTTTGCTGTGGGCTAACACTGAACTTAAAGCCCTGACCAAACGATCTGCATCCTTGAGAGCTCACTGTGGACTTCAGAGGTGCACTAGAGAGTACATCATTGGGCATCCATGTTAGCCAGGCATGGGCCTTATTTCTAAATAAGAGGCCAGGAGGTATTTAGTCTGGTATGACCTCACTTAGCTCTTGTTGAGCACTTTACCATTAAGTTGTAGGGATTTTGGCTTGATTCTCCAGGGCTACAACAGCGGATTTGTCCTGTATCTGAACTTCTCTCTCCAGCTTTGAGGTTCTTCTGTTTGCTGGCATGAAATAGAGTTGCTGTTTTTCACTAGAATAATCTGCAGCAATCAAGGTGCATCAAGCAAAGTCTTGCCTGTTTACAAGTTCTGCGGCTGTGCGTGCTGCAGTGTTGTAGCATGAATCACTTCTTGTCCTGAGGGTTCTTCTGTCATGCCTCTGTCTTCTTTTGGGGCTGCTGGAGTCTAGCGCACCAGGAAATGCACTTCTATCCGACAAACAACTGAGAAAGTCCTTTTGTGCTGGCTTTGCAGCCTCTTCCTTAAGTGTACCTCAAATCCTGCAGCTTGTCACAAACTGGGTCTGGAGTTGTAAGCATGCTTAACAGTCTGAATACATCCTGAAGTCGCTGAATGAGTAGAACTGACTGAAGGACACATGACAGGACACTGTTTTTCAGTCACAAGTAATGCTGAAGTGCAGCCAATTTCAGAAATTTAAAATCTTCAGTACAGAGTAAGGAATATATTTTTGAGAAGGGTCTTGAAGCATCTGACTCGAGTGAACTGTACAGGATTTGGTGTGCCCACTTTGGAAGCACAGCAGCCTGGATGAATGGTGAGATGCGAACCTGTTATCGCTGCAAAGCTGTTTTGAGATGATGCGAAGGTCCCAGTCTGTGCTTGTGATTCATAGTTAATCAACAGCATCTCTGTTGTCTGTGTAGCATGTGAATATTGTCCTGTGCAGCTGTCATCTGAGGGTGGGTTGGAACTGCTGAATTGCTTCTTTTTTTTGGTTTTTTTTTTGGGGGGGGGGGGGGTTGGGAGAAGAGGTGGGCTGTGTTGTGAGAGGCAAAGCTGGCTGTCAAAACCCTGTCTGTGGGAGTTAGTTGTTCTCATACAGCATGACAATGTCAGCAGAAAAGGACTGAGTGAGCTGAGGGGATGCTTCTAGAGAATACAGAAGGGCAAGGGGTTTTTAAACTAGTGTCTAAGCCAGGGCTCTGTCTCGGTCTCAGTGTGAGATGAAGTTACAGTTATTTGACATTCAGGTTTGTTCATCAGCTGTCGCCGTGTGACTGCCAGGAAATACGCTGCTGAACTGTAAAAGGCTTTTTTCCTTTACAGGAAGGAAGGATAAAAAACCCCACCAAACTCTCTTTTACCTTCTGAAATGGAGATAATGAACGATAGCAGCATCTTAAATGTTGTGCTCCTGAAATTTGCTTGTATGCATGTGAAGGCTGAATGACTGGTTCCAGAGGTTATTTTTCTGTGTGTGTGTGGAGACTAACACCAAATCCCAGATTGAGAGAGGGAACTAAATCAGCTTAGCCTCTGTGGAGTTTTGGGAGCAATGCCAGTTTATGCTGGCCAGAGCTTATCCCAGCAAAGTGTACGTGTTGCTGTCTTGCATGGCTGTGGGAAGAGACCTATGGATTTCCGCAGGTACAAGAAGGAAAGCTTCCCAGCATCTGCAGCCTCTCAAAACTCGAGTCTGTCCCTGCACAGGAGATGTGTATCCTTTGTCTCTTCTGCAAAAGCCTTCGCTGAGGAAATAGTTGTTGAGCTCAGCAGTCCCAGCACAGTCAGTGGAAGGAGAGGCACCTTATGTCTATACATGGAGATGTGGATGTAATCCATGGGGAGACTCCCAGTGTTCCCTGGAAACAGTAAAGCTGCTGCTTTTTCTGGTGAAAAACAGAGGTAGGTGGGGGGATGTTCTGTGCTGACATAGTCAGAAGAGCTCACTGGCATGGTGGAGAAGCTGCTCTGCTGGATCAGTGCGATCAGCGGTCACGGGGCTGCAGGTTCTGGTGTCCAAGTGAGGGAGCTGGCACCCAGCAGCCGAAGCACCCTGAGGTACCATCTGCTGGGATGGAAGGAGCTTGTTCATGCTCTCTGCCTGGCTCTGGTATGGACATTCCTGTGAGGAAAGGTGCCCTTGCAGGCATCTCATTGGATGAGTGCAAGGGAAGCCAAGCAGCCACTTCTAGCAAAAACGTTAGTCACAGCAAGGAACTTGTTCATTCTTTTGTCACCCCCGTCGGCAGTAGGTGTGCAGAGCAGCGTGGTGCCCAGACTTGCTCCAGCAGCCATGCAGTGTTGATGACAACAACACGAGCAGTCTTCTCATGAGCATTCTTCTGACTCGTGGTATGCCAGTGTCTCTCTTGACCTTGTAGTACATCCAGGCTGCTCTGCTTCTTTCTGCACCTTACCTCCCAAAACTCTTCAATACACAGGTCCTCCCTGTAAAACAAGCTGTTGTGTGTTCTTCAGGGTCCTGTGTCCAGTTATTGATTATATTTGAAAGTTAAATTTAATCCTGATAACTCAAAAACTTTCCTCAGATTCCTTGCTCTGCCTTCCAGTTCTGAACTCCTGCTGCTGTAGAGGTTCCAGCTGCTCTGACTGTGTGACCAGTAGCTGATGGTGTTTGTTTCCTGTCTCTCTGAGGGCCATGCTGCCTTCCCAGGGCCTCGCTGGGAAGAAGTTGAGGTCCCAAGCGGTGAGCTTGGGAGTGACTGTACTTTGATGTTGGGCCACTGCTTGCTCTGGGCTTCTCCACGTTTCCCTCAGTGCCCTCCGTGAAGCAGGGATGAAATGTCCACTGGCCTGGTTGGAGAAGATTTTGAACTCTGCTGTGTTTGCTTTGTACTGCACTTGAAGAGGACCATGCAAGGGCTGGGAAATGGTAATTTGTTCAGCATTCCTTTTTTCTGGAGCTGGGAATGGACAGGCCTCCTAATTCCAGGGCTTTTGCAAATGCTCACAGCCTCCACTCCAAGACTCCTGTCCACCTTGCTCTCCAGGAGGCAAACCCTGCTGCTGGCTGCATTCTCCCACTGAATCCTCTGCACTTCTCCACTTCTGTTGCCCAGCTCTAATACTCGGCTTCTTTCTTTCTGGGACTTGAAAGTGAAAGTCAGGATATGCCTTCAGGAATCTGGGAGTTGAGGGAGCCCACATATGTGTGATTGTCTTTCTTGTCAAGCCAGGTGCAAGGTACCAGAGGGAGTGAGAACTACTGAAAAGCAGGAGGGGAGGAAATGATTCCGTGTAGAAGGCCCTATGTAAGCCTGTGTCTGTGGGAAAAGGTAGAACATGTCCTGGAAGTGGTAGGATCAGGGACAGTAGAAAATCTTCTCCAAGGAGCACGTAGAAGGGAGGGAATTGGTAAGCCTGGGAGTGTAAAAAAGGTGCTGGAGATTGTTGTTGTCCTGCCCGTTTTAGCTACAAAGGCTGGAAGGAAAGGAGGAGGAGAGAGTTTGTCACTTGTGACACGGACCCTGTCTCCGAGGTGGTGCTGCTCTGTGGTACAGCATGTCTGGGAGAGCTGCCCTCAGGCTTCTGGAGAAAGGGACTCTCCCTGCCTGAAGGGCTCAGAGCAAGCCAAGCTCCATGGGATCCCATTGCTGACCAGTCTGGGCGGGTGGTGTGCACTTGGTGTTGGGGTATTTCAGGTGTGGAAGGTGGCAGTTTAGTAGCTTCACAAAGTGTCTCGTGCAGCACTTTCCCAGGCTCTTGGCCGTGCCTGGAGGATGTCTTCTGAGAACGAACCTTTCTCCTCTTTACACGCTGCAGTTTGGATGGATACCGGGTTTGGAAGCCTCTTGGGTTAGCTATTTAAAAGACTGAGCACCATTTGAGCGTTGGAGGCTTTGGCAGCATCTCTGAGCTGCCGCTCCTGCGGATTACCTAAATTAGCATTCTGGAGTAGAGGAGGTGGCATCTGAGGGTGTAAATGAATCGGGAGCATACGTTAATTCCAAGAGCTGCTCTTGCTAGTATCGTTGAACGTTGCAGATTTAGGGCTGGACCTGGCAAGAAAGTTATTCTAGTGTATGGTGGAGGCAGGGTGTGGATTCAGGCTGCCTTAGTTAATGTGTAAAGAAAGTTTTAGAGTGGGCTGTCAGCACAGGGGAGTTACACTGATTATCTAGCCCAGTGTTCTTAGGTGCTGGAGTTGGTAAAAACTTACTCATGGAACAAAGTAACCGTTTATCTGCTGGCTGTGCTTCTGCACACAGGGAGGTTCATTCTGCGTGTGAGAGCTTCAGGGGGACATTGCTGCATCTGCCTTGATGCTCTCCTTGTGCACCGCTCAGCCTCGCAGGAAGGGTTGAGCAGAGGCTCCTCCCTTGCAGGGGTCTGCTCACATGGCTGCTTTCAGAACCTGGGTCATCTTGTGCCAGGAGTTGTGGTTGGGGGTACTGCTGGTGACGTCCATGGAAGGAGGGAATGTCAGTCTCTGGATATTCTTGTTTCATGTCTCCTGAGGAATGCAGCCTGCCTTGCAGTCTGGCTGAAGATCCTTCCCAAATAATCTTCCTCATCAAAACAAGATTCCTTCTAGAACGAAATGCTTGTTCCACCTGTGAGGGCTGCTTTGGAACAAAGCTTCTCATTCTCAGTTCCTTGCTGGTAGCAGGCTCTGCACATGCCATGGCTGGTGGGGAAAAGCCTTGGGGTGTAAGGTGACGCTGAACTTGCCTGTGTGAGCTGGAAGGTCAAAGCGGGCCCAGCGAGCAGCAAGCGAGCAGTGTGCTTGCAGGTGCAGGGGAGGTGCTTGGCAGGGGCTGGAGCAGCTGGCGAGCTGGGTGAGCACGAGGGAGCTGGGCACGCTGCAGGCTGAGGGCCAGGGGAGGCCTACAGAGCTGTTCCTTTTGTTCTGTGCCAGCTGCACAAGGGTACAGTGAGGGAGCAGAGGGGAGACGGGCAAGCAGGAGAGCACTGAGCAAGTGTTAAAGCCACCACAGGCTGTCTGTGAGCCCAGCTGGGGCTACTGGCTAGTGTGTGAGAAAGCGGGAGGGATGCTGTCATGGCAGCTATTTCTTCAGGTTCTAGAAACAGAAATGATGACTGCTCACTCCACTTGGTCTTCATCAGTCTGTGGTGTGGGTGCCTGGCAGAAGCATCTACTGTCCCATACCACTGGTCTCTCTTCTTCCAAAGCATCTTGTGGTGATACCTGTGCCACGCTCTTTCTCTGGATGTGTGCTGCCACCCTGCAAAGCGACCCTGAGGAATGAGTGGGGGGGGGTGTGTGGTGTAATGTTGTGAATGTGGGTAAGACTTGCCCAGTTCCTGTTCAGAACAACAGCCGCTGGAGGCTTTGTGCAAGTGGTTTTCACCCGGGTGAATAAAGCAAGAGTTTGATGTTGTTCTACTTGTGCCTCTATGCCAGGCAGAGGAAACAGGCAGTTGTGCATTATTGCAGCAGGATTTTGGCTCCATTTCTCCCTTCCACTAGTTGCTTTTAAATAGTGACCCAGGACCCAGCATTGCTCTGGCTCAGACCGAGCAGTAGGCATCTGAGCTGCACCTTCTACCCTGAATCCCCTTTTCTTGTGCAATTTGAGTGTCACGGTAGCATTGGTAGGAATTGATTGATGGATGCATGAGGACAGGATGTGGCTTTCAGTACCGCCTGCCTGGGGTCTTGAGTGACTTCTCCTTTTCATGTGCTCTTACACCATTTAATTTCTCTCTAACGCAATGAACTGAAACGCAGCATTAAGCCTCACATTACAGCGGTGAAAGATCAGGCCAGTGGGGACTGGTTGCCACTGGGATTGTGACAGAATGGTCCTGGCTGCCTGCCTGAGCCCAGCTGCCTCTCGGCTTTCCTGTGGATTGTTTGCCAGTAGTGTCTCTGCTGTTGTCGAGCTGCGCTGCGAGAGCAAACACTCCGGTCCCAGCCACGGAAACCGAGTGGGCCTCGGCTTGCAGAGCATCAGATGCCTGGCCAGGCTGCCGTGAGCTGACACTGCGTGAAGTCTGGTCCAGAGGGTTAACTTACAGACATGGCCAAACCTGGCAGCTCCTGTGCCCATTCTCTCAAAGCTTTTTTTGGTTCTGTACAAAGCCTTAAGGTGAGATGGGGTATGAACTGGGCAGGTGCGTGTTGGCTGGGTCCTGTCCTCTAGGTACCAGTGGTGGACCGGCAGGAAACAGGGGCTGTGAGTGTCTGAGCTAAAAAGGGGAACTTCAGAGCAGCTCTTCTCCTTCTGCTCCCCACATCCAGGATGTGGCAGTAGTTCTGGTTCATCTATTAACTGGTATCTAGAGCACACAAAATAACCATCTCTTTTGGCTCAAAGGGGAAAACAGTCTCCTTTTGGTTCGGCTTTATTTGAATAGAGAAAGTAACAAAAGTGAGCCTTCCCCTCCTCAGGTTTTACTTGAAATAGAAATGTAAATATCATGGGGACAAGCATGTTAAGAGGAAGACTCCTGGCTCTGAAGCAGTTGCAGGTGATCTGGGTTTCCTTAGCCCTTCTGCCACAGGCTGCATCTTGGCACTGTTTGTGTCTAGACTTTGCAGTGCTGAGCACTGAGAAGCTGAGCCAGAAAGTGCTGTGGGCTGAGCCCTTCCTTCAGCATCTGCCTCTGGCTGCCAGAGCTGGCCCTTCTTGAAAAGCTGTCTCTTCCTCTCGGTGTTTCCACCTGCCCTACGTGTAAGGGCAACCACAGTCTGGTAGGGATCCCTGGGAGTTCCTCCAGTAGGGTACGGAATCCTCACCTATGAGTAAGGGGGGGAGAGAGAGCATTACTGAGAGATGGTGGCCAGGCTTTCTAAGAAATGGCCTTGGCAAAATCATTTGCTTGTTGGGCTCGGGGGTTAAATCCCTGCAGAGAGCCCTGATGGGAAGAGTTGGTGCCCCTGGGAACAGCCCCTGGTCAAGCAGTAGGGCTGGCTGCAGACTGAGTGCATGCTGTGGGGGGATTTTTTTTGCTGCCTATGTATTGCTGAAACATGGAAAAGCTTCCTTTCTGTACCTCTTATTTGGAGCTGAGTCAGCTGAGCTGTTTCTTTACCTGATGGCAAAATAGAAGGAGTGAAGACTTGTGTGAAAACCTTCAAAAAAATATAATAAATATACCTCTGAACAACAGGAATTGGGGAAGTTTCCAGAAAGACAGCTTGTTCTGGTACATGGTGTTACTCAACATTACTGGTTTACAGGAAGATGTGCAGAGATGCGAAAAGAATCGGTGCCTTTAAAGGTTCCTCTGCAAGCTGGGTGGCTTTTCCTGGAGTTAAATAGTAGGAGTCCTACAGCTTCAGGCAAGCAAGGGATAGGTGACCTTTCCATGCCCAGTGCTTTTAGGCATCTGTCCAAGATTTGTCACTGAAATTAAAGAGCTGTCACCAGCTCTGGGGTGCACCAGTCACCTGAAAATGTCTTCTCAGGGCAGATCATGAGACATCGCTCTCACTTTATCTCCCACTGGCATGACTGTGTCTTTGGGCCAACCTTTGCCATCCATTCGGCCTCCCCGAGAGGCAGTCGGAGAACGTCTCGGGTCACGTTCCCATTTGGGACAAGTCAGCTCGGGTTCAGCTTGGCTTGGCTGAAGGTGTGTCTGTTTCTTGCTTTCTTTGGACAACGAAAGAAACCAGTTTGCTTCGCATGAGTGTGGGAAGAGGAACAGAAGTCCAGCTAAGCAGTAGGATCTTTCACAAACTACGATCGCTGCCCACAGGAACTGGGCTCCTTGGGTCCCTATACCTGCACCCTGGGGGGCAACGAATGGGCGCTTTCTGAGCTGCCTGTAAGGAAACAGCCAATAAAGTCCTTTGTTAATTATTTTCTAGATGTCAGCTTGCAAACGTTTGTTTTGGTGCCTCTTACAGCTTTGCCTTTTGGGGCTGGTGTTATGATTAGGACTGTATCATCTCCTGGGAGAGGCCGGGCAGGAAAAGCATGTGCATTACTTACTCTCAGGGCTCAGAGAAGAGGCAGGAGCTGGAGCAGCTTGGGGATTTCTGCCTGGGAAGAACATGGGTCAGCTCTCCTGAAACCCATGCTCATCATTAGAGACTGGCTTTTGGCTCTTCCATGGGTGAAGTATGGCAACAGCTGAACTAGCAGGGGTAAGGCAACCGAACTAAACTGACCTTGAGGGAGATCATGCTGATAAATTCCTTCTGACTCATCCTATTCCTAAATTCAGATCAGGACTGGGATCAACAACTAGGAAATGAGAAGAACTCCGGTGATTCTCAGAAACTATCCAAGTTGAAAGCAAAGCACGAAGATTGTAGGTGAAGAGTCTTGCAGGGAGCATCTGTGCTGAGTATCAGGCAATCACAACTCGAGCAGGTAGCTGAGCAGAACTTCAGCAGCTCTAGAATGAGATCCCTGGTTACAGTACACAGGAGCCAGCTCCTGTCCTGAAAACACTGCAGTCAAAATAGCTTTGTTGTGCCATCCCAAAATAAAAAGGCATTGGGCTCTCAAGGAGGAAGGGCAAAAGCTCCTTCACTTCCTTCTGCTAGCTCGCTTCCCTTCAAAGCTGTTGGTATTGGTGTGTCTGGCCAGTCCGCAGCCTTAGCTGAGTGGTGGGACTGAGGAGAGAAGTGTGATGCTTCCTGTGTTGCTGGTGTGCAGAAAGGAGTCCGTTTGAGTTCCTGTTGGTGTTGAATGAGAAGCAGGTTTAGTGAGGATCCTCACAGTTCCCTGCCTGCCCCTGTAGTCCAGGCATCTGCAGTCTAGGGTGTGACCTCTCTGTCTGTGCCCCCTGCCAGCAGGGACGGGAGATGCTGTCCCTACATTCATCCCCTGTCTGCTGTCCTCTGTTCTCCATTCCTGTTGGAGAGCCTTGCCTTCAGGCTTGCATCCTGCTTCCTGCTGCTCTAGCCAGGGAGCAGGAATGTCCTGGCATGAAGGGTGATCTTTGTGCTGATGTGGAGCTCTTCCCGAGGGAGCTGCAGTGTCACGCGTGAGCTGCAGTCACAGGAGCTGCTGGGTGGTGGAATGTCCAGAATGCCCCTCTCACTCTCCAGCCTGCTCTGCTCCTATTTTTGTTTGCCTTATGTTTTTTTTTTTTCTTCTATATGTCAACTGTCCTCTTGCTATCTGGCAAATGTTTATCAACGTGGTCTAATGTCAACAGGAGAGCATCATGGTACCCTTGGTGCCAAAGTCCTGCTGCTGAAGATGCAGGTCTGAGGAGGGCCTTCCTCCCCAGTCATCCTGCCTCTTGCCATGGGGTGTCCAGCCTTCGTGATGGTCCCTGCCCTTATTGCACAGGCTTCAGGGAGCCTTCCTGTATCATTTTGGGAGTCTTGGCTGTGGTTAAAGGTCTTGCCACCAGGCAGGCTAGCATCAGTTTTAGGTGATAGGTCTTCAGCTCTTCTGCTTGTCCAGAGGCAGAGCGGCTGCTGTAGCTGGAGGTGTTTGTATACACTTAGCCCATGCTGTTCGAATGCTTTTCGGCTTAGAGAAGGGTAGTGAGGCAGTAGGGACTTAGATACTGGGTTCTTCTGGAAATGAGTATGGTTGCTGGGAGTGAAAGCCATTTCTTCAAGGGAAGAATCTTGCTGTAGCAAGAAGCTCATGTGAAGTTGGCTTGAGAATGAGATGTGAAGTAGCAGCTGCCTTCAGGTGCTTTCCAATGGGTAACATAACTTGGCCCTTGTAGCCTCTGCGGGAGGATGGGAGGATGCAGCAGCAGAGGTGGGGCAGCTGGCCTCCCTGCTCTGGGGAGGGACGGCTTGGGGTGACTCAGGACACGACTGTCCGATGCTCCTTTGCGTCATCGCAGCTGAAAGCCAGATAAGGACGATGGCCCTGCAGTGCTCAGGTTCCTGTATAACAGCACCCACTGGGGGGGGGGGGGGGCAGGGAAGAAGGGGAATATGGCTTTTCTGATGGAATATTCTACATATTAATGTAGTTTTCAGAGGAATATTGGCTTAGTAAATCTGTACAGCAAGGACTGCTGAATTAATTGGCTGGTGGGAGAAAAATTATACTCTTTCCCAGCAACCAATCCCAATTGTTAGGGCTTGTTTTGCCCCTTAGTACGTAGGCACTTAATTCAGGCTTTTCACATTTATCCGGTGTCCCGAATCACCAGATCCATCAAAAAACGTAAGAAACTTTTCTGTGGACTGGAATTGGCACTGGACTCATCCTAGTAATAACTGGCAGCCCGTGGCTGACTGCAGTAGGACCCGTCTCTCTTGCCTGCCTCTCTTTCAGCCGCTCCCTCTGGCAGGCTGCGAGCAGAATTTGAGCTGGTTTTCCTGGAAAAGCACCTCTGTTAGGAACAGCCTTAAAACACTCTCACCTCTTTGCTCTCTTCCCAAATGCATTTCGAAGAGGGCTTGTCATGTGTCATGGGTCTAGCTATGTAAACCTGACTCCCTTGGCTGAACCCTCAGCCAGCCTTGTTTCCAGGAAAGCTGGTGTTGCTGCAGATCACCCTGTGCCCGTCTCTTCCCCTGGAGCCCTTCTGCGCTCGGCTTTGGTGACAGTGGAATCACAGGTGACCTTAAACTGAAACACCTCGGCAGCTCCTTAGAGTACCACGTGTAAAAGGACCCCAACCAACAAATCCCTGGAAAGTATGGAAAGAATGAAACTGCTCATTAGCAGTAATTCTTTCATCCTCTTGGCTGTGAAGTGGTGATAGAGCAGAGAGCTGCAACTAAAGCCTCCCCTCAAATGCTGAGAGAGTGTGTTCCTGGCGTAGCTGGGACTTCAGTTTTTGTTGTTCTTCAAATGCTTCCAGCCTCGCATCGTAGCCCAAATGCTCATAAGCTCAATTTAACTGCAATTTGTGTGTTTTTCCTCCCCTTGTCAGACATGGAGGGGTCTTAGGGAGCACTGTGAGCACTGATAAAAACCTAAGTTTCTGCGAGGCTGACTTCCCTTGTGTTGGGAGGATGTTGAACCATGTGGCTACTATCTGGAACAGGCTGGGCTCAATGGCTTACTGCTAATTGAGTAAGATAGATCAGAATTAGGCTGCTAAACATTGCTCTAGGCCAGAGCAAAAGACTGGGATTATAGTGCTAAAAATTGCTTCGGAGGGGGGAACTTGGATTTTCTGCTAAGTTGTTACTTCACGGAGCCTAAAATCCTGACCCCAGAGTCTCTGGTCATGGTCAAGGGTCCAGTTCTGTGCGTGCTTGAGCTACTGGTGTTGATGGGTTTCCTAAGCACAGAATCGTGTTCCCAGGCTGTGTCAATGGAAAACATGTTGCTGACACACGTGTGTTGCAAAAGAGTGGGATGTGTCAACAGAGCGTTGGGGGTGGTGTTGCTCTTATCTCCGTTTTATTTATTAACTTGGGTTCTTTCATTCTGATGCCTCCTTTCTGCAGCTGCAGACTGGGGGGAAGCAAACTGTGGGGATTTCCAGTTGGTTTGAACCAACAGCCTGGTTATGGGATGAGATTCAGCTTGATTGGAGAGAAATCTCCGTTTGTGACAGCGTATCTCTCTTCTCCTGTGGTCTTCAATTCCTCCCCTCAGAATATTCTTCTCACATACATATTCCTGATGATCCCAGGAGTGCAGTGGTTGGCTGGTGCTTAGAGGAGCTCTTGTCTTCTGCCTCACCATGGCTAGGAGATGTGTGTGGAAGCAGCAGTCAGTGTGTGCAAAGGGCGGTGTGCTGGGTGTGAAGGATTTGGCTTGGGCTGATGTTTTTGTTTTGTTTGCCCCATCTCCTTTCCCACCGGAGAGCTCCGATGCTCTTGCCAGATCGGGCTCCTCGTGACTGTGAGATTGTGGGCTTAGCAGATGCCTTCCCTTTTGTGCAGATGGGACGTCTCGTCTCCTCCAAAGGCAGCTGGGTCACTGTGTGAAGGGGTGAAGCAGGCCTTTGGGAGTCCTTGCCATCGGAGCCTGCTTTAGTGCTGTGGAATCAGATGTGGAAGGGACTGGACACCAAAGACTCTGCAGAGGGCACTAAATCTCCGATTCCCTAGTGGGTTGGAATGTCCGTCTTGCTCACTTGAGGCATGACTGACGCTCACAGCAGAGCTGGGATCACTTAGCTGGAAAACACTGACATTCCTGCTTACTGGCACTTTTGCTTACACACAAATGACTTTTTTTCATGTCAGGAAAAAAACAAGACATGGGCTATAAAAGTTGTTTTGAAGTGGATTTAACCATAAGCTGAAAGCTGTTAGAACACTTCCCTTGTGTTCTTGGTTAGTTTGTTTTCACCAGCCCTGCACTGGCCAGTGAAACGGGATCCAGGAAAAGGTGCGAGGCCTTTGCCAGCTGTACTTGACTTTATAAAGAATAGGTAAGATGAGGGGAGTGTGAGGGCCAAGACAGCAAACTTCTGTAACAGTGCCCATAACAGCCTCTCACCCTGAGTTGTGTGTCAGCCACTGGAAGAAACCTCTGAGTAAAGCTGTGAACGAGGCTTTTCTGCGCTGTACTTTGTAAAGGAGGAGGCTGGTTTTGCTATGACCTCATGGTGCATTTTTCTTGTTCTTGTTGCAGGTGAGGCTGGTGCCAGCATCATTCGAGTGTCAAAAGAAGCCCGGAAGAGATTCCTGGGCCCTCTTCACCCATCTTTCAACTTGGTGAAGATCATTCGGCTCTGCCTGTCCAAGACGGTGCCGGAGAATGGGCACGAGGTTGCAGCAGGACGTTTGGGTATTTCCCTGACACGAGTTTCTGATGGAGAAAACGTGATCCTGTCGGACTTCAATTCCAAGGAGGAGCTGATCCAGGTGAACAGCAGCTTGCTGCAGAGGGCTAGGCAGGGTCTGAGTGTGGTATAGTGGTCAGTGTGTGCTGGTGTGGTGTTCTGAGAAGAGTACGAGGTTCAGCAGGCTTTGATCTGCTGCTCAAATTCTGGATCTCTTTCTCCCTCAGGCTTGTGTCTGCAGCACCTTTATCCCTGTCTACTGTGGGCTGATACCTCCAACCCTGCGTGGAGTGGTAAGTAAGACTCTAAGATGCTCCTTCATTAAATCACATACTAATGAATAAGGCATCAGAAATGCTGGTGCTCAGTTCTGGCAGTCTTATTACCCTTCTGCTGGCAGCAATTAGCCTGAAGAGGCACAGGACATTCCCAAATAAATAACTTCCAACAGTGTATGTCCCTTCTTTCCACTGCTGCCTGCAGCTGTAAGTGTCCCGAAGGTTAGAAGATTATACATGATAGTAATTAGAGTGATCTGGGGGCTCTCCTGGCTGCTTGGTAGGATGCTCTCCAGCCCTGAGGCTTCAGCCCTCTGCATGTGGAAAGGACTTGTGTCCAGGATAGAAATCATGTGTGGGCCCTCTCCCACGTGCCTGACACTTTCTATGGGGTTTTAACTAGTGGTGCTGATACCAGACCTCTTTTCCATGGAGTTTTTCCTGTTCTTCCTCTGAGAATGATGTTTTGCTACCTTCCAGAGCTTTCTTTAACACCCAGTGCTATCCAGAGCAGTTTCTCCCTTCTGTTGGTGCATATTAGAAATGAAAACATTTGAAAGCTGTGCAGAGATGGAGCATCTCTGAATATTCTAGTTGTGCTTAAGGGCCTCAGCTGAGCTTGGACTTCACTTGTGCTGCAGTGGTTAATAAATGTACACATTAAAAGGCAGTCTCTTTGCAAACTAGTCAAAAGGGAGAGGGAGAACTGCTACTAAGGGATGTGCAACCTGTGTCCTAAAAGCGAGGTCGGCCTTGCTTCTCCATAATATGCAACTTGGCTGGTTTTGTCTTGTGCAAGACGAGCACGTTGGGCAGGGAAATGACCTGGAAGAAATGTCCAACGTCCAGCCCTTCAGAGAGATGACAGAACCAGTAATGGCTTGGCACTGGCTCAGCAACTGGCAGGGTTTTTGTTCCATAGCCCTGGCTCTTGCCACCTCTTTGGAGCCAGTTGAGGCCAGCGTGGATCAGACAAAATCTCAGAATTCCCAAGCTGTGGACGACATGAGGGTTTCTGGAATGTGCAGCTGCCTTGGCACGCTGAGGGGTGACTTCTCATGCCAAGGCTCCTCATGGGGAAAGGTGGGGAGGGAATTTATGAGATGAGGAAATTAATTCCCACCTCTTCCCCAGAAAAATCACAGCGCTTTGTGTCTCTGAAGTGGGGGCTGTTGAGGGGAAAGGTTAAATTAGGTTGGGTATGAGACTGGGAGAAGGCTTTGAATGAGGACTGTGTGGTTCTTAGCACGCCTGTGGTGACTGTTTGCCACAGGACAGACTGACAGGCCTGGCACGAGGACCAGTTTTAAAGGCTGTGGGATTGTGTGCAAGGTCTAAAATCCATACTCTGCCTTCCTCCTAAGCTTTTTCTGTGTTCCCTTCTCTGAGCTCTGGTAGCCCCATGGAGTGGACGATGAAGATGGATGAGGAAGGGGGAAGGGGGTGTGTGTGAGAATTCTCAAATACCAAGAAACGGAAGGGTCATTAACTGGCCTGTCAACACACTCTAGCTGTGAAATGCCTGTGGCATGTGAGTCAGATGAACCTCTAATGGGTCAAAAAGCTGGTTGTCAGCTCATGTGAGTGAGGGGCCCAGTGCATGGGAGGACACCGTGAGGGAGTTGAACCGAGCACCTCAGAAATGACCTCTGTCCATGAGCCGTGCCCCAAAAGCTGCTGCTGCACGAGTTAGTGCTGCTGCACTGACCCCCTGTTAGGGGCTTTGCAGGAGGGTGGTCAGGCTTGGGTTGCTGGACCTTCAGGAAAATCCAAAGAAGTGGCAGCTGATCTTGAGTGAGGAATGGTGACTGGCCTTCCTTGGGGAGTGGTGGCCCAGAGAGTGGAGTCTGCACAGGTCTTCCT
Source organism: Todiramphus chloris collaris (assembly GCA_025345505.1). NCBI lineage: Eukaryota > Metazoa > Chordata > Aves > Coraciiformes > Alcedinidae > Todiramphus > Todiramphus chloris. The sequence continues at coordinate 13,339,059 of JANVCC010000046.1, forward strand.
AGATTTCTATGCAGCAAGAACAGGCTCTGCCTGTCAGCCTTCGTGTAGTTAAGCCTCCTTTCCAGTGGGCTCTGTGCACTCCTGCTGCGACCCTCGGGGAAAGGAGTGTTTCTGCAGCCTCCCTGCAAAACCACTGTGGTCTTGGTTAAGTGGCCAAGGCACTGACCTTCATCGTCTTCAAACTGTGTGGGTGCTGCCTGCTTTGCTGGGCCCTCTGAGCTTGTCCTTACAGAGGTAGTCAGTCAGATGTCTCCAGCTCTAGCTGGGCCTAGTGTGGCTTTCAGTGGAGCAGCTTGGGGGAGATGATGACAAGGACAGTTTGCCACAATTGGGCTTAGGGAGAAGTGATGCCCACTTTAAAAGGGTGCAAGGGTTCAACAGATTTTTGGCACCTTTGTTGTCTAGAAAGTGTCCTGTAAGCCAGATGGGTGCTCCTGTTCGTGGGAGGGTGAGCTTCCTGAGTTTAATCTATCCCATCCTTCCACTGTCTCCCCTGCCCATATCCAAGTGGTGCAGGAGTCTCTAACTGTGTCCATCCCGATACTGTGTTTGGTGAACAGAGCCTGACATGAGGATCAAATGTGCTGTGTGATGAGTTAGTGCTGCTGTAGCCTACAGCTGTAACCACAAGCCATCTCCCTTGACCTGTACGCAGAGGGAGCCCCGAGGTTTAGTTTGCCCTGAAGAAACCCCCTGTGCAGTCCACTCTGACCTTGCTGTTTTGACAGCACTGGCTGAATTTGCTTGCTTTCAGCCCAAGAGCCTGTGAGCTGTTCCCCAAGAGCCTTTCTACCATCTGGACTAAGAGAGAACAAAGTCTGCAGCACCCTCCAGGCAAAGCAGCTGATACTTTCCTAGGCATTGTGCAGCAGAAGACGAGTATTGGTGGCCAGTCTGCCTGTCAGATGTGGAAAAGCAGGATGCAGGGTGGAGCCCCTCCTCTTCCGATCAGCATTTCCCGTGCTCTGCCTGGGATCACCCTCTGCCAGCTCTGCTCTGCACCCAGCAGGGAGCTGAAAGACCTTACAGCTGCTCCTTTGGGGCCTGTGTGGCTCTTGTGTGCGGATTTGTGTTTGAACCTGTCCAAAGGGAAGGGTCCCAGGCAGTAAATGGCAGCATCAACCCTGATACCAAATCAGCAGGACTCTTGTAACCGAGGTTCCCAAGAGCTTGAGTTGTTGCTCTGCAAGAGTCTCGAGCTTCTGCTCCTTTGGCTTCCCCAGCATCCAGTTCCTTTTATCTTTGGTGTATTGCTTACTCTGCCAAGGGCCTCTGATAGGGATTGTCTTGCTCAGCTCTTTGTGCAATTACAGTACTCTGCTGAATGAGTGCATGCTACAGGGGTTGCCCTTCCTGCAAGGGTAACGCAAATGTGTTTGTGGTACCCAGGTACAGAACATTCTCTGATAAGAGGCTGCACGTTAAGAGCAAACCCCTGTTATCACACCGCAGCAAGTAGATTCCCAGCGTGTATGCACGTGGTGGGACTGCTGCTCGATAAGCCCGCTAGCAACACATCAGCTGGTTTTACTCTTAGGTGTAACAAACCTTCTGACGGTGGGGACTTGTGTCTGAGCTTATACATTTTAAACACAAGTGAGAAAAGGCACAGTGTGACAGCTTGGGTGAGTGCTTATTACCACAGCATGTGGTTGGTGTGTCCTGTCATTTAATTGGACCCCGAAGGAGATGTCAGTGGTCACACTGACTATGCCTTTCTCACTGAAGCAACAAGTTGGTCTCTCTTGTGGCCAACACACTTAACTGTAGGAGGAAAGGCAAAAGGAGATGATAGACAAGGCAGCTGTTCTGTTGCTGGTTTTGCCCCCTCCAGCACTGGGGATGTACTCTGTTCTCTCCCCGTGTTGCTGGCATAAATAAGAATGGGGACGCAGAGTGAAAAACATGCTTGGTTGGTTACGAGAATGAAGGGTCTTTCATTTGTCTTGATTTCAGAGATACGTTGATGGAGGGATTTCTGACAACCTGCCACGCTATGAGCTGAAGAACACGATCACGGTGTCTCCATTCTCAGGAGAGAGCGATATCTGTCCCCGGGACAGTTCCACAAACATGCACGAGCTGAGAGTCACCAACACCAGCATCCAGTTCAACCTCCGCAACCTCTACCGCCTTTCAAAGGCCCTGTTCCCTCCGGAGCCACAGGTAAGGTTCCTCCTGGCAGCACCAGGACTTGGGGACTGTAGATGTGCACTGGCTATACTGTGAACTGAAGCAGAAGATTCCAGACACTTAGTTTCCTGTCTCTTGTTTGTCTGTTTTTTAACCTTGACATTATCAACCCAGTGACTTGGCGAGCCTCGACCATCTGCACAAGGTTGTATAGGTGGCTTGGTTTTCTTTTGCTGCTGGGAGATCTGGAATTCAGGCTGTAGCAGTTGCTTGGAAAGTATTCCTGTGTCACTCTAGAGTAACCTTTGCCAGGAAATCGGGCTCGCTTGTAAACAAGGATGTATCTGCCATCAGAACCAACATGTGCTTGAAGGTCAGGATGGAGCTGCCAGTCTGCAGCCAGAGACTGTCCCCTAAACAGTGCCAGGGGAGCAGGTGGCACTGCAGCCAGCTTTGTGTGCTTCTGAGCACGCCCAGCCTCAGACAGCTCTGGTGTTTGGGCTCAATAAGCATGCGTTTGTCTGCCCAGCTATTCGGACAAGTCTTTCTTGCCCCTTCTCTAGTCTTAACTGGCTTCTTCTGCAAACTCAGTGACCCTTTCTGCTGCAAAGTATTCTGGGCTGCCTGTCAGACTGACTGGAGGCTGCCCACAGCCGTGTCAGCTCTAGATGGGGAAAGGAGGTGGCTGCAACTCTAAGCCTGTACTTGGGTAGGATTCCGGGTGTCCCTTCCAGTCTGAATTACTCTTTGATTCCCATATCCAACATATTCATGTTATACCTCCCATTCCTGCTCAAAGCCTGGGAAGGTCTGACAAGAGTGAGACTTGTCCTTGGCTCAGGAGTGAGGACAACTGCTCTAAAGCCAGCACTGAGCTGGATGTTTGTTCTGCTCAGCCGGACAACCTCCAAATGAGTCTCTCTTGCCTTCCCCTGTCCGCAGGTGCTGCGGGACATGTGCAAGCAGGGATACCGGGATGCACTGCACTTCCTCAAGAAGAACGGTAAGGCTCCGGCTGTTCGGGGAGGGGGGGGGCACTGACTTGGCCCTTCCGGGCCAGGCTTTGTGTCTTGGCTTTGAGGATAAGTCAGTGGTGCCTGTGAAAGGTGGAAGGACAAAACTGAGCGGTGCAGTCAGCTTGTAGCAGGTTGAGTGTGTGTTTGATGCCACCTAGCGTCAATTTACAGCACATCAAGGACGTTCGGTCACTCCGCAGTACTGGGCTTAGCTGCAGGAGGGAAATCTTGCCAGCAAGGTTGGGGTCTGGCAGATGAGAGCAACAAAACCCCCCAAACAGCACCCTACGGGGAAAAGTTAGAATTTCTGGTGGGGAAAGGTAGATGATCCTAAAGCAGCAAGGATTCTAACTCGTGTGGTCACTGTATCATCCTTATAAATGATTTCTCTTCTTAGGTCTCCTTCATCGTCCGAGTCCAGCCCGCCCTCTCCTTGCCATAGAAGCTCCTCCAGGAGAGAAGAAAGAAGAAGAAACAGAAGCTGAGGACCAACTAGAAGACAATACTGCCCTTGCTGTTGTTGAAGAGCACATCTTCGAACACTTGCCTCCCAGACTGAACCAAGGTATTATCCAAAGGGGAAGAGTGCAGACAATCTTCTGTGCTGCCCAGTCCACTGTAGAGGATTACTGGGATGCGTGGGTATTGCTTGTGGCTGGGCTTGGCCACACCCAGGGCCTGCTGATGGTTAGATGGAGTTGGGGCTTGCCCTGTGGGGGATGAATTGGGTGAGATTGGCTCATTGGACAGTGGCCTGCATAGTAAGGAGAGGAGGGGATCTTGTTGCTTGCTCCTTTGGGGGTCTGATAAAGCTAAAGCTGCTGTTCTCAACTGTGCTTGGAGAATTACTATCCTGAGCAAGACTTCCTTAAGAAGTGGAAGGTGGAGAGGGGACACTTAAGGATGGGTGACTTCTAGGGTATGGCAAGGAAGGGGATTGTCCCCCTGGGGGTATTCAGCCACGTTCTTTTTTGTCTTCAGCTCTTCTGGAGGCTTGTGCTGAAAGAAGAAGTTTCATGACTGGCATCACCAACATGCTGCCTATACGTGTGGCCACAGCAATGATGGTCCCCTACATGCTGCCTCTGGAGTCTGCTGTTTCCTTCACTGTCAGGTGGGCCTTTGGCTGGTTCCCTCAGTGGTGCTCTTGCCAGTGCAGAGGAGTGTTTGATGAAGCTGCTGAAGCATGAAGGGACAGAGTAGAATCCCCTCTAACTGCAGTGCCAGAGTTCCTGGAGAAAGAGTTCCTGCTGCTTACCAGGCATATGGAAAAAAATACCACAAAACCCAAAACTTCTCCTACCTTCATGAGTCATTTAGCTACAGCCAGTACTTCCACCTTGAAGGGTGATGGCTGTATGCTTGAACTTACCCTAGAAAATGAGGATAAATTTTGTGTCCTGGAGAGAGACTTCTGAACTGGGAGAGCAAGGAAGAAAGTAGGAACCACACAAGAGCTGGTTCCCCCTGGAGCGAGGGGCAGAGTTGCCCCAGCCATTCCCAGCTCCGTGCTTACAGTCCTGGGAAGACAGGTCTGTCAGACTGGTTCTTAGTACAAAGGACCCTACAAACAGTTTCTGGAAGGAGGTAGTTTGTGATAGAACAGCTTATGGAAAAGCACTTTCTAAATATGAAAATTGATGATATGGGTAATATGGAAAGTGGAGACACCAACTGTAGAGAGTAAGTTCCTGGGCTGTTCTCAGCCTTCACAGCTTCTCCCCCTTAATTCTACAAGTGGTGGTGTAAATGGCTCTTGATGCACTTGTCACTAAAAATATTGAGTAACCGTTGACAGGAGGCAAAATGGGAGCTCTTTTCATCCTGTCCTTTGTGTGGCAACTAATGCTTGTCTCTTGCTTCTTCCCAGATTGCTGGAATGGCTTCCAGATATCCCTGAGGATATTAGATGGATGAGGGAACAGATAACTGAAATCTGCAACTATCTTGTGAAGAAAGCCAAGAAGAAACTGGGCAGCCATCTTTCAGCCAGGTATGGCTGTTTTCCTCCACAGCACTGTTCAGGAGGAGTCCCCCCTTTCCCCTTTGACTCCTAAATAGACACAATATGCACAAATAGACCAGAAGGATTTACTGCCCAGCCTAAAATGCAAATATCATCCATGGTCTCTTGGCTCCCTTAACTGTTGGATAGACTCAGCACATGGTCACCTTCCTTCTTCCCATTACAGGGCAGCCCCTGTAATGAAACTCTTACTAGAGCAGTAGGGCAGATGTGGGTCTAATGAAAACAATGTGCTGGTTTTTTCCATGCTCCCCATAGAAGACAGAGGTGCTTGTCTGTGTGGTATTTGCTGGTTCAGGGTCCCCTAAAAGTTTCTTCCAAGAGGTACTTGTGTTCAGGTGACCTTTTCTGCCTCAAGATGTAGGCCTGGTTTGGGGTGGGGACACACTAGGGTGGCCAGGAGACACCAGAGGGTTTCCAGATGAACCTGAGTGCTTGGGGCCTGTGTATGTCCCTGCACTTCTGAACCTTACTCCAGGCAGTAGGCCATAGCTTAAGGCTGAGGCAAGACTGAATAATCAAGGGATGTGAAGTGGGGAGAAATGGGCACATGCAGTCTTCTGGCAGTGGTAGAACAGAACAGCTCTGTGGTGCTGGAGCTCTGGTCTGGTGACCTGCTCGAATCTTCTCGTGTTCTGATTCTTTGTATGTGTTTGCTTTCCAGGCTTTACTACCACCTTGAGCTTGGAAGCCCCCAGAGCCTGCCCATTTCTTCCTCACCAGCCTGTGGAGAAGCACTGCCTATGTGGATGAGAAGCAACCGTTCCCTGTCTGATGTCATGATGAAGTGGGAGGAGTACCAGCGCCAGCTCATGCTGGGCTTGCTCTGCATCAACGTGGACATGCAGGCCTCCCTCTTCCCTCAGGAAGGGTTTCAGATAAAGCTTCCTCCTCTAGACTGTGCGAAAGAGTGCCTGCCGCTCTTCTGAGCCCCCTCCTGGGAGGGGGTGAGGGTGGGTGGGAAGGGGAGCAGACAGCGGTGGGACCAGTCTCATCCCTGAGCAGCAGCCTGCCCTGTGCTCCTGAATATGCTGCCAAGGGGACTTCCCCGGGATGGAGACTGGTGGAATTGACTGTAGCCACTCGTTGCCCGCTGGGCCAGGCAAGGGACCTCTGTGCTGAGAGCCACACGTGGGCCGATTCCTTGCTCGAGACTTGTGTTGAGGCCTGGCCCTTGCCCGTGGCCAGGCTGATGCTGTCCCAGCTGGGCTCTCCCAAGTAATGCACTTTGAATTGCCATTGGCTCTAACTGCCAAATCATCAGGACGTAGATGACGCTCTCAAGTTCATACAGCTTTTAGCTTCCTTTTGTTTTTTAGAGCAGCAGTCTTGTTTTTTCTTAAGCCATCTGACATCCCTTAGCTCGTTGTAGTACTGAAAGATGAGGTAGCCTCTTGCCAAACCAATTTTTCTCATGGCTTCCAAATCTCGTCTTGCCTTTCTTTGCTGAAGCTGCATCCTTTCCTCTGTCCCTTAACTGCATCCCCACTGGAATCCAGAGCTGGCCCTGCTGCAGACTGCACTGGGACTGCAGACACCGAGGGAAGTTAACATACTGATCCTGATTCATGTGGTCGTGGGCTCTCCTTTTTTTGATGTTTGCCCTCATGGAACTGCTGCAGCTTGAACTCATAAGTGTTAAGTAAGTCAGTGAGCTTATTTTAAAGTAGTAATTTAGACAGTTTTTTTTCCAGGGAAACATTGAATTTGAGGCCCCATTCCTGTCACTGTGAATGGAATTAGTGTGGGATTGCCCTGGAAAAGTTCAGCCTGACTATCTTGGGATCAGCTTAGCAGCTGAAGCAATGTGAAGTGCTTGTAGGAAGGTGAGATTGTGCAGGGCATGTTATTTTTGAGTGGCTTGTGGTGAAGCGTCACAGCGAGGGCTGGGGAGGCGGCTGCCTCTGACTGGGGTCAGGCTTTGCTCCTTAAGGGACCGTACAACCGAAGGCAATTCCAAGTGGGTGATAGAGCAGGGATCTCCTGCTGGACTGGGGCTCAGCTCTATCTTCTGCTCAAGGACTTTGAACATTGAGGCTTTGGAGTGAAAAGGATTTAGGCTTGTGGCTGTGCCAGCCTCACAGCGTGCCTGGCTCTGGTTCCGGCTGCCGGGTACAGCTCTGCAGCTGGTGGCAGCAGGAGCATGAGACGTGGGAGTGAAGTCAGGAGTGTTGGTCCACGTGCAGCCTGCTTGGAACTGGCTACTTTTGTCTTGTCTCATAAAAAAAACAGAGCAGGTGGGTCTGTAGCAGGGCAGGGCTGTGCCTGGTAAGGTCCTGCCTTCTCACTGGGGTCCTGGTTGGGCCTTGCTGTGCACAAGAGTGAACACTGTTCTCTACAGGGTGAGACATGGCTTCCTGTGGGGATTGCACGTACTTCAGCTTAAGTTCTCGTGCTGTGACACAAAACCAGCTCCTGGTATCTTTTCATGCAGCATGTCTGGCTTCGTGAGCGTCTTCTACCTCCCCCAGCACAACCAGTATGCCACTGGCCAAAGCAAGCGTACGCCATCTCTGCCGTGGAGCAGGACAGGGTACCCCAACCCAATTATGTAGCCTATACAGGGAGTAGTGATTTATAATAGACTCTCTTTTGCACCTTTGATTTAGAAATGGAAAATAACCCCAGTAGTTCTACTAACAGCTGGAGAAAGTGGTCAGTCTGCTTGATCACTGCACGAGCAGCGTGGGTGAGGTGGTGGGTGCTGTTTCCTGCCAGCACAGTTGTGGGCACGGGGCATGGGCTTGAGTGTTTGTGCTAGAGACTGCGACTGCAGTGGCTGTTGCAAGCTGGGAGGCAAGAAACTGGGCATCTGTGGTGTTAACCGATTGTCCAGGAGACACCAGTGACTGGAGTGTCACCCCGCTCCCTAGCTGTAACCTACCTGTCTAACACAAGGGCCTGCACAGCTCACGAAGCGGCCCCGTGCTTTCGCCATCAGATTTAGTCTTAAGCTTCACATAGTTAAGGTAATTAGGGAACAGAGATGTTGCTACAGGAAGAGGAAAAAAAATATGGAGGATTCTGAATCCAGACTAGGAGTCTTGGGTTATAAAACAAGTCAGTCCTATGATTGCCTAAAGCTTGTGGAAGAGGCTTACTGCTGGCTGGATGTCGTGCCAGTCAGAGCCAGCCAGCGGCAAGCTCGTGGGAGTGGGATGAATGTGCTGAGAACTGGAATTGAGAAAAGGTGTTTCTGTTGTGGTTTGGTGCAGGATTTCTTTCCTTCCACTCCTTTGGGCTCCCTTCTTTGGGGGAATGGCACACGCACAGCTGCTTAGCTTGCCAAATGCTTATCTCTCGTCCCTAATGCACACAGAGCAACTGGGAAGAACATACAGAGACTTAGTGGCAAGAAATGAAGGCATTTCATCCAGAAGCAAAACATCTGTGAGGGGCAAAGCTGGGTGAGGAAAATCTTGCGCTTGCAAGCTGCTGCCCTTTTGACTCTGCCTTGTTTGTGTTCATACATGGGTGGAGAAAATGATGCAACTGTTATTTTTATTTTTTTTTTAATCCCTTCTTCCTGGACTGGTAAAACCACTGAGAGATTATGTAAACCACTAAGCTATGAAACAAAATTCTCTTGGCAACAGAGGGCGTTAAGAAATTGCAGCTCGGCTCTCTTATCCCCTAGATCTCCTCAGTTCTCTTTTTGCATCAGAACTGACTGGGCTGGTGCCACTGTTTTCCAGTGCTCTGATCCAGAAGGCTTGCTGGTTCTGGTCCATTCATTTCAAGAGACTAACAGCTGCACCTGGTGAAAGGCCCATGTTTCACCTCCTCTCCCGTTTGGTTTATTGTATTGACCTCTCAAAGAGAAGCAGTTGTACACTTCACACTCTAACCACAAACCAAAGCCTGGCTTTAAATGTAAAGGGCTAACTTTAGGAGGAAACTCCTCTTTTCCCTATGCTAATTGGCAGGGTGTGGATGGATACTGGGAAAGCACCACTCTGTATTAACTCCTTCTTTGCCTGTGCTTATTTCACTGCCTGTTGGGTGATGGGTCATTGGCTTTGTAGACTTAAGCTCTGATAAAGGAGCTGCAGATGTGTCAAAAATACCTCAAACTCCCCCCTCTTCCTTAAGAGAAGTTTCTCACACTTGCTTGGAATTCTTGCTGCTCGCTTATCATGGATTGCAAAGGCTGAAGAGTGTAGGGAAGCTCTTCTTGCCTGCTGATGCAGACAAAGGGCTGAGGCTGCTTTTGAAGACTTGCTCTGAAATCCCTGGAAGCCTTGTGACAAGGCTCTGTGTTGGATCTGGAGGGGTTTGCTGTGATAGTGCTGACTGGAGTTCTTCAAGCCTTTGTTGGAGGTGTCCCTCATGGTGTGTTACCTTCTGGGCAGCAGCCGCTGATTAGCCTCCACTTGTCAAGTTCATAGGAACAAGGCAATCACCTCTAGCAGTCCCTTCTTCAGCCAAGTGTGTGGCTGGGCAGCCCAGTATGTAGCTACCAGGGCCTGTCTGCTCTCTGCTATACGGTGGTTGAGAGGTCAGGCTCCTGGACCAGAGTTCATCTTTGGTGTCCAGCTGCCCTTGGAGCATTCGCTTGAGCTCTGCCAGAGCCCCAACCCTTGCCATTCCACTGTTTCCATACAGGGTCTGCGCATTCAGGAATCCATTTGGGTTTTTTCCCCCCTTCCTGTGGTATATTTGCTACTTCTAACAAGACTAAGGGCGAACTTCTTGTGCATCTAACCCACCCCTAACCTGTATGACACCGTAGAGTTGCTTTCTGTTGCTGTACAACAGCCCGTACCTGTGGCGTGCTCTGTGAGTTCAGGTGTGGTGTGCCGGGTCTGGTTTGCTGCTGATTCTGGTGGGAGGTGGTTTTCAAGGGGTAGGAGAAAAAACCTTCACTTCTGACCACTAGCTGTAGGACCCAGGAATTGTTTCCTCACGACTTCTTGGAGGGCTGTGTACCTGCAACACGCAGACTGGAGGGTGAAAGAGCATCTGCTGTCTGGCAGCGCTGGGCTGTCCCTAGTGCTGACCGGCTACTCCCCGGTGCGTTTGGCCACCTGCTCTGTCACTCCTTCCTCCGAGAGAAGGGCTCTCGCTTTCGCCACCGTGCTTGGGGGAGAGAGCCCCGCAGCTCCACGCGTGTGTTTCCCGGAGGGCTCCGTTCCTGCCACGCGCACGCTGGCTGCGGTGGGTGCCAGGGCCAAGCGGTGCCAACGTCGGAGCTTTGCTGACAGCTTTCTCCAGCTTTGCCTCCCCCTGAAACGGGTGGGAGAAGGGACCACCTCACCCGGCTGCTGCGTCAGCCGCTTCGTTGGTGCCAAACACAGCCTGTGCCTTCGCTGTCCCCATGTCCCCACGGTGTCTGCCTCTGGGCGTGCGGTAGCACTTGCTCCCCTCTCTTCTTCCCCGGGATGTTGCTCCCTTTCCATCCCTCCCACCGCAGGATCCACACCAGCCCTCCTGGCAGAGGGAGGGGGGAAACCTAGTTCCCACCAGAAGACTGAGAAATGCAACTCTGAAATAAATACCTCTTTTTTGCCAGGGGTTTCTTTCCCTCTTGAAAACAGCACCTAAAGCAGCTCTTGGAGCTAAGTGTGCCCTGGCACTCCACAGCCATCACCAGGGCAGAGAAGCCCCTTAAGCACACCGTGCAGGGGGAGGTCCTGTGGAAGCCACTGCCCTCAGAGCAGCCACTAGCCCAGCAATAGCATCCACGAGTCACCTATTTACACGGCACTGTCACGAAGTAGTGTTCACAGTCACTTTAAAAGTTCAGTATTAAATTGTTGATGCTTTTTGTTTTTCCTCTTGTTTCTTTTTTTTTTTTCTAACGTTTTGCTGGAGAAAATGTAACTATTTATTTTGGCAGAAATATACCTTCTAATAAAAACTTTCTCAATATATTTACCTGGCTGGGGTGTTGCCATTTCAAGGTTTATTAAATACTGTTTTGAGTGCAGCGTACCATGTGGGTTTGTTTTGCTGGGTCCCATCTCCTTCAGAATAAATGAATGATGAATGGGGCGTTGACCTACAGAGGGGAAAACTGAAAACCATGCATTTTGACCCAGTTCTGACTTCCTCAAGCCCAGATGCCCTGAATGGTATTTTGTCTCGTGCAGTTGGAGGTACGGGGCAGACCCAATCCTTTAACAGCAGTAAACTGTAGATACTACGTTCTCTGCTACCCCAGGACAGGCATAAGTGCTGGAATTGATACCATAGCGTGCAGCTGATAAAGCCAGGAGCTTTTTAACCTCTAGCGACAGGGAAACACCAAACAGCCGCGCTCGGTGCAGCTGAAGCTGATCTCCTGTGGAGCAGCCCGGGCGATGCTGGGTGCGCAGCCCCCGGGTTCCGTGTCCCTGGGGGGGCGGTGCGGGTCGGGGCTTGGGTGTTGCTGCCTCTGCCGCGGGGCAGGAGGGGGCTGGCCCGGGTGCCCCGGCGCTGCCGGCCCCGCTCCCAGCCGCTTTCTCTCTCTCCCTCCCTCCCTCCCGCCCGCTCATTTCCGGGATCGGGGCCGCCTCCAGCGCTCCCGGCGGCTCCGCTCCCCGGGCAGGGCGGCTGCAGGTGCCCGCTCCGCCTCGGCCGGGCCAGGTAAGCGGCGTGAGGGGCTGCCCGGGGCGGGCTGCGGGTGCTTTGCCCCCGGGGACGGGACCGTGCCGCGGGACGCCCGCTCCTCGTTGATGTGTACGGGCGCTGCCCGCCGGGCAAGACCCTCTGGGGAGCCGGGGCCGAGGAGCCGGCGGGGACGGGAGCCGGGGTGTTGTGGAGCGGCCGCCCCAGCGAAGGGTCCCGCCGGCCCCGTCCTTCTGCTCCGTCCCTGCCCTGCGGCCGTGGGCAGCGGAGGGCTGGGCGGGCGAGCGGCTCAGCCGCCTCCGTTCCGGCCGCCGGTGGTCCCTGCCCGGCAGAGGATCCGTGTCCCGGTGCCAGCCGCTTTCTGCCGCAGCCCCGTCCTGAGACCGCGGGTGTGGGGTGGGGAGCGCTGCCCCGGTGGGGTCCTGGGCTGCGGAGCTGCCGCCTCTTCCCCCTTCTCCCCTGCTCTGGTGCTCTGAAGTCTGCAGGCTCCGTTGAGAGGTTGTGCAGTGGTTTTGGTCTGGCGTGCTGGACCTGAATGGATATATTTTATTTTCTCCCTTTTTTTTTTTTTTCTTTTCTTTGTTTTTGTTTTATTTCAGCATCCTCTATTCAGGGATTGCTCTCTGTTGCCAGTCCAGGTGCAGATGACACTGCACAGTAAAGATGCCGCAGGTCCCTATGGCAGCTCTGTGCCTGCTGCTTCTCTTTCCCTTTGGAAGGAAAAAAAATACCAGAGCTTTCCTCCACCTAAGACTGCGGCGTCTTTAACATCCCGTGGGCATGTGATGCACTTTGGTGAACTTGTGTGTGGAACCTCAGGTCCTTCCTGTAGGACTTCCTGAAAACAGCCAAGGGGAAAAGAGGCCGGCGACCGCCAGCCTCGGACACCGGGAGACGGGTCGTGCTCAGGAATACCCTGAGGAGGAAGGGCTAGCCGAACACGGCTCTCGGCTTGGACCAGACCTGCTGAGTCCTGGTTTATTCTGCTGGAGATGATGGTTGTTGGGCATCAAGGGGGCTCCCAGAAAGCCAGTCACTTCTAGCCTTGCCTTACCCATGGTCAGGGCCAATTGCATCTTCTTTTTCATGTTCTAGGGTTGTATTTAGTTCTGAGGATCGTATATTCATCTGTATATACCTGCTTATGTATATATTTACATCTCCTGAGAGCTACAGAAATTGCTTTTCTAGATCAGGCTAATCTGTCCTCTGGCCAACTCACGTGGTCCAGAGGACCTGAACAGAGGATGCTGAAACTGCCATGGGCTGGAGAGGAGGACTCCTCTCTTTGCCAGGTCACCCTGCTGCACAGAGACTAATGTGAGGCCTCAGGTGTAACGTTTTAGGATCCTTTGTAAGGTAGTATAAAATCTCTCCCAAGCTGGTCAAACAATGTTTTCATTTTCCAGAGCATCATTCTTCTTTTGTGCTCTCTGCCCTAAGAAGCTAAGCTGGATACTATAAACTGTCTGACTGGAAAGTCTGATTGTCTGTCTTGTCACCATCAAATAGGAGAACTTCTTCCCCCCCTGCTTTGATGCATCTAAGGAATCAAGACCCTGCCATTGACTGTCTGGAGACTGAGTTGTGAAGGAGGACTGTGTGCGGGGCTGTCTTCAGCAGCACCCAGACAGTGTGACTTGGCCAGGCAGCTTCCAAGAATAAACTACGGGGATGAGGACAGTTGGCAGTAACATAAATCATGTGGGCACAGCTCCATGCACAATGTTCTTCATGGTCAGCGAGCTTTGCAGATATTGATCCTTATGTACAGTAATGTAGGTTTGCTTTCCATAATAGAGCCCACATGTAACTTACTGCCTAAATCTTTTTGATTAGATAAGGCTGCTCTGGGGACCAAATCCTCCCACCTCTCCTCGTCTGCTTGTAGGAGCTCGTCTTGGATTTGGAGATGGTGATGAGAACTTCAGCTGTAGCAAATGTGTCGGCTTCCATTGAGAAGAGCAGCATCTTCCCTGGCTCCTGCCAGCTGCCTTCGCTTGCTCTCCGCATGAAGTCTGAGCTGCAAATGCTTTGAAGGGTTGAATCTTGTGTGGCCCTTTTTGCTGTCGCATCAAAAGAGCAGAACTGCAACAATTATTAAGGCTTTCTATCCTTTGTCCCCGTGCAGCCTTTGAGCTACTGATAGCTCAGCAGCTTCAAAGGGAGATGCTGTTGTTGTTCCAATTACCCCTCCATATTTTTCTAGCAGTGTTTTCTTTGCCCCATCCTGTGTCCTAAAGCTTTAATTTCTTGGCTGATGCTGGGAGGGATTTCCCTACACAAGGACCCAATTGTGCGTTTGGCCAAGCAAACCCGAAATCTGCAGCTGTGGAAAGAGCATGGGGTGGATGTGGCACATAGTCCCCTCCTGCACATAGTCCCCTCCTGCCTCTGCTGTGGCAAGGAGCACCATGTGCTCTTCTCAGGCCCTATGTTCAAAGCATTTGCCAGCCCTAAGCTTTTACAAACATCAGCCAGACACTTGACAAAAAAAAAGTGCTAGGGGGTGACCTGTTTGATTGTTTTTACTAAAAATAATCTTAATTTGCTTTCTCGTGCTGCTTTGTGATTGTCCTGGAGGTTTCTGCGTGTCTGTATAAGCTGCCAGGAAGGCTCGAGTCTCAATATTTTCCCATTTCTCAAGTGGAGCAGCAGGTACTTCGAGCTCTGGGAGAGAACGATGCCAGACCTCGGGCTGTCGTGGGCTGTGTGTAGGTTGTTGGTACTGTGGAGTTGCAAACGCAGCCATAGTGGACTTCCCTGCTTCGTTCTGGTTGGGAAGCTCCGTGGACTTTTTAACCAAATGCTTTTCTCTCAGCTGTGTGTTGCAGAGCACTAAAGCAGGAACAAACAGTGTCTGGTGCTCTTAGAGGCTGGGACTTTAATCAGAGGTTTGTTTTGGAGGAAATGAAGTGTGGTAGAATGCCCTGGAAGGGTCCAGTGCTCTCATCTGGTTGGCATAGCTGGAGGAAAAGCTGTCCAGGAGTAAGATGGAGAGCAAAGAGGCTTGTCACATCCCTGCTCTCTATCTAGTGCAGTGTGTGACTGCTGTGAGGTTAGCAGGGCTGTCATCTGCAGGAGGAGCTGTTGTCATTGCCTCTCTAGTTTTCATCTCTTTGCATCGCTTTTCTGCACCAGTTAATGGCCCCGTCCACATGGAAGGGACTGCCAGGTTCAGAAGGATGTTTGAGGATGGCCTGAAAGCCACACAGGAAACATTGATGTGGTTCTGAGGGTGGCAGGAGACCTCTAAAAAGGGGACTGGGAGCTGTGAACCTCCTGACAGCTGCTGTGGAGGTTCAGCACTGCCCGGGCACAGCGCTGGTCCGAGCTCCTGATGCTGGTAAGACCCTGGCAGCTGCCTCAGCCCATGACACAACCTCTGCTGCAAACAGTGACGTCTTTGCAACTTGCATTTCTGCAGAGGAGACAAAGAGTATAAATAAGGGGAGAGCTCTTAAGAGCTCTAGAATTCTAGAGTTTTTTGAAAGCACGTGTGCAGGATGAAGGCTAAAGCAGCGTGGTGAAGGCTTGAAGAACGTCAAGTCCAGTGGTTGTAGCTGTGCAAAGTGACAGTATCCAGCAGTTTATTGCCTCCTATCTCGAGGTCTTCAGAAGAGTAACAAGCAGGATATCCGTGGAGCTTTGGAGGAGCAGGGCTGGGGGCTGTGTGGTGTGTCACCTAGAACTGCAGGATGTCTTGGTAGGTCGTTTAGGTGATGGAAAGCAAAACTTTGGGGGAAAATCCAGCTATGCCTGGGCACAGCTGGGTGAGTCAGCTCTGGAAAAGGAAGGTTAGGAGCAGACCGGGGGTGAGCTGCAAGCCCTTGGCTGGGTGCAGCAGGAGCTTGGGAGAGGTGCAGGTGTGAGGAGGCAGATCTCACTGTTATGTAGTTTTAAGAGGAAACCTCGGTGGCCCTGACTGCTGTAGTAGCTGAACACCCCTCCACCTCCTTCAGCAGAACATCTCTGAGCAAGAGCAGTGCCTTCATCTGCCTCATCTTCCCCTCTGTAAAATGACGAGGAGGAAACTGAGCTCATTTCCAGCTGGGAATTTAGGCTGCCAGTGACCTGTGTGTTGACAGCATGATGGATGTTGAAGTCTTCTCTCTGGACACATGGTCTGACTCTCTGTATAATAAAGCTGACTGGCTCTCTATCGGCAGGGCCTAGCGTGGCTGCACTGTGCCCAGGGAAGGAGAGCTCTGTGCCCATGCCAGTGGTTGAGGAGAAGGTGGCGTGAGATGGGTACACGTCGCTGAGCTGTATTTTCCCTGTAACTCTTGCTTGGGGACCAAACACCTGAGTCTGTGGGATGGGACAGGCAGAGCCACCCCGCTCCGGTGTGCATGGCTGCAGGCTGAAGCTCCTGACCTCTGCCCAGCTCCCTTCGGCGGCAGCTGCAGAGCTACTTGAGCTTTGCCCAAGAAGGAAGGTGATTGTCATCGTCATTCGGATAAGATGCAGCGTGACCAAGTCCTTGTTACCCTTGGCAGGTGTGGCTCGGTGCCAGCTGCCATCTGCGCAGCTCCAGGAGCAGCCAGGCACTGCAGCCTCTAAAACGTGGAGACTTGATACTGGAGCCCGAAAGGGAAGGTGGGTGCAGCCTAAGGGGCAGTGATGGCAAGGCACAGGCCTGAGGGGTGTAAGTGAAGAAACCCTGCGGGCAGAAGGACTTCTGCTGTGTGTTCCTGTGCCCGTGCCCTGCTGCGGTCTCCAGACTTGTGTTCCTCCATCAACAGCCCCATCGGCTCGGTGGCCTCTGAGAAGGTCTGGCAGGGTGGGACCTCTTCAGCAGCAGCTCTGACAGAGCCTGTGTCTTCATCTGTCAGGTTTTTGAAGTTCATAGATGTCTGTTGTCCCGAAGTGTGCCTTTCTGTCTGAGATCATGGGAACTAGGAAAGGAGCTCGGATTTATCGGAGGGGAAAAGGATATGGGGAGGGGATGCTCCCACAGATGTGCACATTTCTGCCGTGCTTTGCTCCTGTGCTTCACAGCTGCATTCCCTTCTCCTCACCCCCTGGTGAGGATCTCTCCCCAGGATCTCTTTCTACCTTTCCTGTTTCCCAGACCCATGGCCAGAGGAGTAATCCTCTGCCTCAGTACGGATGCACAGACCCCCTCAATTTCACATGTTTCCTGTGGCACGAGAAGAGTCTTTGGCTTCCCATGCAAATCTGGTTGCTCAGGCAAAGCCACTAAATGCAAATAGCCCACTTGTAACTGGGAAGAGCGCTGTGGGCTTCATGTAAAGCACGCCAATAAGAGCTCCAGAGCTGGGAGAGCAGAGCCACACGCAGATTTGAGGTGCAGTGAGGTCAGCACGCCTGTCAAACAACCCGTTTCCAGACTCGCCAGGTGGGATACTGGGCAGGGGGGTATTTCAGACTCTCAGTATCAAAGAGATGAGTGTTTGTAGAAGTGGATTAACATTTACTAGTTATAGGTGGGGTGGGGGTTGGTTGGTTGTTCTTTCCTCTCTCCAAGTGCAGAATTGGTGCTGAATGCGCTGCGGTGACTCAGCCCCTGCTGATGCCTGGGTCCCTCTCCTCTATTCAGGTTGGGCAAATAACGTTTGGTCCGTGATCATGCTTGAGAGCTCTTGCTGCTGCCCTGGAGATGAGGAGCTGCAACGATGCCTAATCCAATTCGATCTGAAAATCCACTCCTCTGGACAATAAATGTTTGCGTGTGAGGGGTTGGCGTTCAAGTGTCTTTACGAAATCAGAAAGCTTTCTGGCATCGCTGGATGAAGCCTTTTTCTTTTCAACGTGCCCTGCTAAACCCCCACGGGCCGTGCAGCGTGGCTGAATTAGCATTACTATGGGAACCAAAACTTTCTCTGTTTCCTGACCTTTATCCGTGTAACGCTAAGGAGTCGTTAATCCGGCTCCAAAATGCTATTTATTTTTGTGTGTTTATAAGCTTTTTTGTTCTGGTCGATACTAAGAGAAACTTTATAAAGGACTCTGGGAGGAGGTTAGAGACAGGACAGGCTGTGAGGTGCAGAAAAGCAGCTTGCTTTCTTTTTTTTTTGGGCTGTTCTACCACAGCCAAGACCATGGTTGGGCTTTAAGCATCACCTCCCCAGCGACGGTTAACAAAGCGGTGAGTAAACTGTCCTGTGCCTCACTTGGGGTTTGGGTTTCTCTTTGGCCTCAGCTGCACTGCTAGAGCCTGCCCCAAAGGATGCGTGGTTCTGGGACTGAGGCAAAGCTGAGCCCATGAGGAGTGGAGAGGTGATCGTCCTGGTCTGGGAGGAGCAGAGCTGCCCTCTGGAAGCACAGAGACCTCCCAGGTGGCTTGGTGAAGCCCACTGGCCTTCTCAAAACTGTATTAAAGACAAACGTCTTTAAGTCTTAAGACAGTTTATAATAGTCCTCATGTCCATTTTTTTAATTTGGGGTTTTGAAATACCCCTCTGAAAATATATGAGGAAGGACCCACCTTTACCATCGTGCTCTGCAGATCCCACCATCACCTGCCGCTGGGAGGATGGGACTCTTTGGAGCTCCTTTGTTTGCAGGAGGATGAGGTCTCTGCTGTTCAGGTACTGGCTGGAGGCTTCTCAGTGGGAACCGGTGGAAGAATGGTTTTTGTTCTCCGTAGAGGCTGGGCTTGTGACTTGTGTGAGAAAGCTTGTTTGCTGGGCAAATATTATCCTTGAGGGCTGATACAAAGAGGCATTTGGGGCAGGGGTGAAGAATGGGGACAAAACCATGCCAGGTGATGAAGAGCCAGCCTGCCAGGGTCTCAGTGCTCTCTTTGTTTGTCACCCAACCAGAAGTCCTCAAGCTTAACTCGTGGGAGCTGACAGAGCTGAGGGCAGCTCTGTGCTGCCTGGAGGTGAGCCACAGATGCCCACCAGCATCTCCAGCTGTCAGGGTGCGGGGTTGGCCGGGCTCCCTTTCGGTGGAGCTGTGGGACAGGGGAGAGCTTTGGTCACTGGTAGGGTGGAGGGTGGCTTCTCTGGCTGCTCTAGTGAGAAACTCATGGGGAGAGCACCTCGTCCCTGGGGCGTGTTTCATGGTGCTTTGAAAGATGCTCCTTGCACTCTCATCTCGTGCTCTGGTTTTCTGGCTTCCTAAGCTCTCTGCACTCCTCTTTGTGAAACAGGTTGCCAGTTATGTAGCAGTGGAGTTAAACCTGAGGCAGGACTCCCAGGGGTAGTTTCCAGCCCTGCCCTTGTTGAAATCGGATGGGAGGGGGGTGGTGAGACACCTACAAGCACAGCTCGAGCTTCTCAGGGAAGGTAAATTCAGCATGAGATGAAGGCTGATCTGCTTCCCCTCTTCCCTACGGCAGCTCAGGAACAAGCTCTTCTCCCTCATGGTTGTGCACGAGGCAGGGTGACGAGCAACTTACCTTCATGGCAGGTTTTCTAGTGCTGCTTTCTGAACCCTCTTGAGAAGGGGCCGAGATGCCTCGGGAGCCCTGCAAACCACACCTCCCAGCTGGGACCTGCTCTGATGCCGCATTTACGGCGGCAGGGTTTGTTCTCCGCTAGCTTTGCTGCGGAACGTGCCGCCGGTTCCCGGGATACCACCCTGCTGCTCGAGGTACCCGGGGGCACCTGCGCAGAGAGAAGATGGGCTGGTGCAGTGGGTGGGAGGGGAGGGAAAGGCAGAAAGTCTCTGAACAGTTTGAGAAGGAAGGCTGGGCGAGTTTGCGAGTTGCCGTGTCCCGGCAGAGTTTCTCCCTCGGAACTTTCTGTTCTGGCTTCCTGCTTTAGAGCAGCGGTGGGGAACTCGCCGAGCGCTGCAGGCAACGGGCCTGATTCCCGAGGCCGGGGAAGGACAACTTAGTGATTGGTTTTCAAGAGCTGGAGGCACTTTAATTAACGGGAGGTTAATGCTGCAGTTTGGGTCACCCAGGGTCTTTGCAGATGTTGAACCACAGAACCCCGCTCTCGGTTCTGCTGTGGTTCTGCAGGTTGCTTCGTTAATTCTAGGGAGCTGTTGATGGGGAAACTGCTGATGTAGAGAGAGAGAGAGAGAGATGCAGTGGTTATGTTTTCAAAAGTAAAGGGGGAAAAAGACCGTGCTTGGAATAGGCAGGATTGTGATGTTTTCCTATCAAATGGATTTGAGGTGGTTCTGTTAAAAACTAAGGATTTTCTGCTGTGTGCTTTGTGAAGACTTGCGAAGTTTCTCTGTAAAAGCATTTGTCAGGAAATTCTCCACTCTCCCGTAAGCACACACACACACACCCCTGTAATCCTACAGCACTGTTGCTGCTGTGGGCTTCTGACTCAGTGGCAGCTTTTGTCAAAGAGGGGAATATTTCACACCCCGCCTCCCTTCCCCCGGGAACTTCACCTTTTCAGAACAGTTGTGTAACGTGTGTAACACACGCACCTCTCAGACAGCATCTGCTTCCCAGTTTGCATCCAGTGCTGCTCCTGGCTCTGGCTGCTCCTTGTGCTGAGCTGTGCAGGGAACATGTGCCCTCCAGCCTCACGCGTTATCCTGCTTTGTGCAGGAGTGGTCCAGGGCTTACCGCTGCTCAAAACATTCTTGAGTTTTCTGTCTTGTAGAAATCTGAGGCTTTTAGGTTTTTTTTGTGATTGTCCCCCCCCCCCCCCCGAATGAGAAGGGGAGAGGATATATCTGGTATCTCGCATGAGATCCTGGAATTGTTTGGCATTCAGACCAAGCGTTGACTCCGTGGATCCAAGATTTCACCTGTGACCCCCACAATGGTCTGACAGCGTCCCTACTCGGGGCAGGGATGTCACCCTTTTCCAGTGCGTGGCAGGAAAGGTGTTTTGCACAGCCAGCACTTCCTTAGTGGGCAGGAGGGAGTGAATCGTGACCTTTACACCCCTGTTAGCAGGGTACAGAGCCAAGAGGTAACTGAGTGTCATGGTCCTGTGTGTGTGGCTATTTTACAGAATCACTCGGGTTGGAAAAGACCCTTGGGATCATCGTGTCCAACCGTTTTCATCTCTGTGAGGTGGAGAATGGGTTAACAGTCGTCTTGGAAATTGGCTTCACCCAGCTGCCTCCTCTCTGTTTGTTGTTTTAATAGCACCGACAGAAAGGTCAGACTGTCCATGGGTCCCTGGGCAAAACCAGCACCAGCCAGAGAGGCTTCTTCAGGGACTTGTGGTGCCTAGAAATCCTCTCCAGACTCACTCCTACTGGTTAATCTTTGCAAACGGTTTTTGCCCTTTCAGTGCATGTTGTAGGTTCAGGTGAGATCACTGCCCAGTTCTCCAGGCACTGAAGGTGAAATTCCTGGGATGAGGAAAAGATGCTTGAACTTAATGCATCCCCCTTGCTTATCCCTCTGGAGATAAGGAGGCTTGGAGAGCTGCAGAGAACTCAGCTGGAGAAGAAATCCCTGTCAGTCACATGTATTCAGCAAGCAGGACTGAGTGGGTGCTTTGCCAAAAGGAGCTTCTCCTTTCAAAGAGGAGTGGGTGGTCTGATGTTCTTGTCTGGTATTTTATCTGTGTGTATGTGGTGGGACTGCGATGTGAGGACAACGCAAGGCTGTGAGGTTTTGATTGTGTGAGACTGATTTTAAGATCAAGGACCTCGATCGACAAAGATAAGGCTCTTGCTGGCCTATGTGAGCTTACACCTGTGGTGCTCCAGGTGAGATGGGGCTGTCACAGGACTTTCAGCCTTTGTGCAAAGAGGGTACTGAAGCAGCTGAGGAAAACTTGCTGCTGGCCAAAAGGAGCTTGCGCTCAGGACAGTGGGTGGCTGTTGGGAAATGTGATGAAGAAGTGACAGAACAAGCTTCGGAGCCAATGAGAGGCAGCAGTCAACAACACCTTTCTCATTCAGCATCCCAAGGCTGGGTGGCAGAAAGATCATCCTCCATGAAGCAGATAGAAGTTCTTTCTGTCTCTTAGAACAGAGGTGAGGACTAGTGAGGAGATGCCAAGAGAGGATGACTGACTTTAGCAGTGACTCTGCTGGGTGAGTGCAGATGGGTGACAGCAGCCCAGGGGGGTTCCTGCTGATGTCAGACAAGCTGCGTGGCTATGAGAGATTCAGCTTCTTGTTGGAAAGGAGGATCTTTGTTCTGGTGTTACATAGATAGCTGGAATGTGAGGACTCAAAGGGGGGGTCAGAGTTGAGTTGGGCACCCAAGTTATGAGTCTGCTGGCAGTAATAGTCGTGGGGAGAAGTCTGACCTTTGGCTGCTGGACTGCCAAGTCCAGCTCATAGGATTGGTCTTGGTGAAAATGCAGCAAATGCTGTGGTCCTTTTGGTAGAAGGCTCTGTGTACTTTGAAGGTGGTTCCTGGTGATGAGAAAGCAGCCTCCATTCCTGCTGAGACTGAACCAGCATCGTGTCCCCACCAGCAGCTAATGGCAGATCCCCTCATCTTCCCAGCAGAAATGTGTAACAAGACTTTCCTAGTATGTTCTTCTGGCTGTTTATGGCTCAGAAAATTCTCACCAAAAGAGGTATTTTGTGTAATAGTACTTTCTGGATAATCTGAGGGAAGAAAACAGTTGGACTTGATGATCTTGATGGCCTCTTCCAACCAGAATGATTCTACCATTTTAAGAAAAAACCAGCCACTTCTGCAGCTGTGAATGCCTGTGACATCCTCAGCATCCCACACCGAGTCAGTCCCATGCTGTAGTGGTTTGCAGTGAAGTGCTGCCTCCTGTGTGATGTGCAGCTACCACCACCCAGTTTTATCTGAGGCTCCTGGATTTTTTTTTTTCTTAAAGAAGAGTGGCTGGGGACAGTTTTCCACCATCTCTGACAATCAGTTATGCAGGCAACTCCAGAAAAACAAACCAAACCAAACCAAAATTTTGCCTTTGAGGCTTGGTGTATCCTCTAGAACCTTTTATCAACTCCTTCAACAAAAGGCTGTTTCTGTATAATACCATAATACACTGGTGGCCCGTGTCCACCACAGCCCTCCACCAGCACAGGACTGAGGTGTGCCTCCTTTCAGCCTGAATTTTCTCTGCAGGACACGAAGCGTGGTTGCATCCTGAGAGCTGGGGAAGAACCTCACGTCCCAGTGCCCCCGCTGCTCTCAGCGTGTGAACGGAGCAGCTCTCCTGCTGACGTGTCCTTGCCGAGCTGCAGCGGCCAAGGTGGTGCTTGGCGAGGGTCAGGTTTTCCCGGATGGCATCTTAGCTGCTCAATTACAAGTGGCACAAGCCCAGCAGAAACCTCTGGACTTCTGGTTGCTGTCTCTGGTGCAACCCGCTCTTCACACGAGTGCTCCCTTTGCTGAAGAGGTAGGTGAGGCAGGAGGAAGTTGCCAGCAGTACTCGATTAAACAAGCTGAGAAGCTGCCCTGGCTTTATGTCATTTCATGTAAAGACTATTTGAAGAGCTTTAAATGCCACCTCAGGGGCTAGAGCTTGTCTTCCTTGTAGAGCCTTCCACCCTGTTACAGCAGCCCTTGGAAGAGGAGTAGGAGAAAGCAAGGATCTCCTTTGCCTGGGCTCCCCATGCTCAAGTTTTACTTTGAATCAGAAACGATCCAGCATGTCTGACTCCTAGTGCCAAGTCTTCTGTCGTCTTTCCTCTCTGGGCTGGCAAAGAAAGTTTGTTTGCCTCCTGCCCCATAGGTATCACCAGCAGAGCAAAGCACCTACTCTGCTTGGTGTTCTGCTGATTGGAGACTCAAAGCAGCACCTACCTCCAACTTCTCAATGCTGCTAGTGGTGTTTGGCTCGTGTGAGTAAAGGCTGTGTTCTCTTCACACCTAAAATAGCCTGTCTTTCTCCATTCTGGTCTTGAGATGGTTGTCTCTGTCCTCTGACAATCACTTGTTTGGGGTAGGACATTAACAGAGGCAGCGTTGGTGGGAAACCTGATGCTGCTCAGAGCCTTTTCTACTTGACTAAGCGACGGGTGCTTGCGTACTGCTGGCTGGCAGTGTCCTCTGTGGATGTGCAGCAGCATCTCCAGCCTATGAAAATACCATCAAGTCATCTTCTTGAAGGTGAAGGGTGCAGTCACTGCTGCTTTTCCCATTCCTCTGCTGCGGTGGTATATACAGAGGAATCCATATGTTGCATTGTGTGAGCTGTTGCACTGTTCTGTCTCTCAAAAAATAAGAATAACAAAAAAAAGCAGTCTCAGGAAACCCATAAACCTTTGGAAAGTGGAGGAGTTTGTAAAAATTAGTTGGTTTTCAACTAGCTGTTGCTCTTTGTCGTATCTTAGCGCAGGCATGCTCTTTGTTTCCTTCGAACTCAGCCGCGTGCTCGCTCTAGCGACAGATCCAAGACCATTAGCTGTTTGTGGGAAAAAAATGTGCCTTGGATTTTTGGTTTTAGTCGCCGAGGATTAACTCTTGGCCCAAATATTGTTAGAGGAAAAACTGATGCTTTCTCTCTCCGCTCCCCAAGCAAAACAAGCCAGCAAAGCCAAAGCCCTGGTAGGTAGGAGGGGTGCCAGGGGGGTGCCAGCGTGCCAGGCTGGGAGAGATGTGTGGCATGGCTGGGCAGCGGTGGCGGGGTGTCAGGGGGCATTTGTGGCAATTCCTGGGAGAGATGTTCTTCTGCTGGGCTTTGGAGAGGGGAATGGTGAGCTGTAGCAGAGCACCTTTTTTTCAGGTGCTGTTCAGAACGGCACAGCCCCTTGCAGCTTTCCCTGCATCTGGGATATATCCCAGTACAGTACTGGTGTGTCCCGTGATGAAGTCACCCGCCAGTATCACAGCCTGGGTTAGCTCAGGGCTATCAAGCTGGGCTAATCTCCTGCTGAATAAACACCACAAAGGTTCCTGGATTCGTTCCTGTTTCCTTAAAGGGATATAATCAAGGGTAGGCAATTAAAAGAGAGAGAGAGCGCGAGTGAAGTGGAGCTGTAGATATTACACCTGATTCCAGGCTCTCTGCCCGGGGCGTGTTTGGGTTTCTTAGGGTTTTTTAAAGAAAAAAGCCCTCGCAAAACAATTGATGTTTTTCCAGTTTTTCAGTGTATTTTTTTTCCTGCCATTCCCTTTGGGAAGGGAGAACCCAACAACCACCCAAACAAATTCCAAACAGTGGAAACAAATTTCCTAGAGAAGGGAGAGAGCAAAATTAATTTTGAACGAAGTGCATCAAGGCAGAACTCTTTTCTTCTCCCCTCGAAGTCTTTTCAGGCACCAGGGCAGAGCCTTTTAAAACATTTTCCAGCAAACGGGAGCCCAGATGCTTTGAGCAGCTCTTGGAAATCCAGCCTGTGTGGAAGATTGGACCTGGGGGGGTTGGGTGGGCTGTGTTTGTTATAAAATGCTCTAAGGACCTGTGAAGCTTTTCTTGCCCTTTCCTGTTAAAATGTACCTGCCGCTCGGCTGCTCCTGAGTGATGCTCCCGTTCCAGGATTTGTGCCGCTGCATCTCAGCGTGCTTTGGCAGTGTCT
The DNA here is from genome assembly GCA_025345505.1 of Todiramphus chloris collaris. Taxonomy (NCBI): domain Eukaryota; kingdom Metazoa; phylum Chordata; class Aves; order Coraciiformes; family Alcedinidae; genus Todiramphus; species Todiramphus chloris. Next base: position 13,364,133 of record JANVCC010000046.1, read on the forward strand.
TTGTGACTTGCTGAAGCAACTGGGCTTCCACTGCCTGATCCCTTACCCCAGCCCCTCGTCTTCTCTCTGTGCAACATCTTCTCATGCCCAGGATCTGATCAGCTCCAGCGTATGAGTCAAGAGAGTTCACCCAAACACCCAGTGAATTCCTCCCTCTGACGCTGCAAGACTCTTTTTCTGCACCAGGAGTAGAAAGGAAAGGGTGTGGGTTCTTCTGATCTGTCTAAACAAATGGCTTAAATATTTAGCTTTAGGATGGGGGTGGTTTTTTTTTTTTTGTTCCTAACAATATTGTCTCGGGCAGAGATACAGGAGGTTGTCTTCTGGGAAACTCCCCAGCAAGCAGCTGAGCACTTTGGTTTGTGTACACCGTGGACACCTACGGTGTACCTGTGTACTTCCCTGGGGACTATTCTCTTCTACCACCACCTCATTAATCCCAGGTAAGCCACTCGTGCTTGGGTTCTTTCCCTCCTTCGTGCACTGTCGATTCATTGCCTGGCAGCAGGGCAGGCCTGCCCGGAACGCTGGGTATCCGGCGTGGGTGCGGAGCCCTGCGGTGACTGCGCTCACCTAGGGACTGGCAGTGGACAATCTGGCTGCACTCCCCACCTACCTCCTTGTCAGCAGGCAGCAGAAAAAATTACCCCAGCAAAGTTGTCATGTGCGTGCGGTGGTCACGGCCACACAGATAAGGGCTTGGCCGTTGATAGCATTGTAGCTCTGACTTTTCTTTACCTCTTTAACAGTGCTTACTGCCACCACAAGAAGCTTTCTGAGGCAATAAGTTGGAAACCACGACCCTTGAAAGTAGCATCTCCCCTTTCCAGGGAAAGCACCTTGGGGCTGTTCTTCCCTTTGTTGAAAACTCGGTTTCTTCAAGTTCTGTGTTGGAGTTTTTAATTCTTCACCTTTGAGGCTCTGGAACTATTTTGATGCTTGAGTTTCCCACGTAATTATCAGTCTCTGGGGACCGAGTCTTAAAATAAAGTGCCAGCTGACACAAGCACTGGGACCAGACTGGAGAAGCTGACAATCTTTCAGCACGGGCAGGTGATGTGACTTACCCTGAGGCCACGTGGCAAGCTGAGTCAGGATTAAAATTCAGGTCTTAATGATTTCCCCGAAGAACGCCGTGCCCACGGCATCCAGCTGACCTGCTGACACAGCTTTGCACCACACAAACTGCCATTTGTGCCTCGGGTGGTTAAAATACGCACCGAAGACTGGTCTGATTTGCCTCTGGGTAGAAAGACAAGACCTGGTGTTAGCTGTCTTTCCTGGAAGTTAAATTTCCTGGTCTCTGAGAAGATCCGTGGTTGGTTTCCAGGCTCTGGGAAAGTTGTCTTGCAGGGCCCAGGTGAGTTTTTGCTTGCTGGGCTTCAGCACACCCTGTGGCAGAAGATCTGTGGTGCAATGCACAGGTCCTGCAGACTGTCTTTCTCTTGAGCTCTGGAGCGGGTTGTTCAGATGTTGGACACTGCCCAGATGTGGACTGTGCACTATCAGAACTGGTCTTGGGCACAGGCAGCCAAATCCCTGGGGTGGTGGAAGAGGGAGCTGCAGAAGAACAATGCACACCAAGGCTGGCCAAGGTGACCAGAGCTGTTGGTGCTCCTGTGTCCCAGGCACTTCCATCTTCCTGGTAGATCTCCCAGGCCCTGGTAGAGGAGTCTTAGTCTCTGCCACAGTTCCCAGATGTGAAGGTGGCAGGAAACACTTGTTTGAGCTGAAGCTGGGGCTCTGTCTCTTGTGGAGTGGGTGCTGGTCAAACTGCGTACCCAGAAAACTGGAATAGTCCCGTGAAGCTCTGTCAGCACCCACTGACTGCAGCCAGCACCTTATTTCTATCAGCATGTTCATGTGAGCAGGGAGTTTCCGTAGGGACTCAAGGGGAGGCTGGAGGAGTGTCTTGGAACATGAGTGAGGCTCAAGAATTGCCCCAGGCTGACAGTGGCTAGGAGCTGGCAGCTTTCCTCAGGGAAGCCACCCCTGTGCTTGCCCTGCTGTTACTCTTCCCTCCCCAGCCACTCATGACCACTGCTGAGGGCAACGTACGGGGCTAGGTGACCTCTACTGTGGCCCATTGTGTATGTTCTTATGATAGAAATCCACAGCCCGAGATAGAGAGTTTGTCCTGACTCCAGGCTAGGTGTGGAAAGTCATTTTTAACTGGTGCCAATTCAGTTGATGCCTTGTCCTGACAGAAGAGACCAGGAAACATTAATCCCATCAGGAAGTTTTGGCTTTGTCACTGGAGGTGCCTCAGCTACATCTTGATGGGGAAGCCTGGAAGGTTTTCCTTATGAAAAACAGTAGCTGCCTGTACCTGTCGTCTTTGCCTCCTCCACTTGTGTCGGGCAAGCGTGGCTCTTCTTCCCCAGCTGATTGTTCTGCACCCAGCCAGCTCTGCTGGACTCATTTCTGGGGACCAGGCCACAGTTTGAGCAGGCTCAGCCCCTTTCAAAGTTGCCCTTCAGTGACATTCAGCACCTTGCTGATGAAGCTGCTTCCCCGGTAGTTTGCTGTGATGACCTGTGACTGGGGAAGGTGGGACAGAGCTTGGGAGACTGAGATGTGCTTTGTGCCTCCTCTGGAGTTATCCCATGCAGTGCCCTTACAGACGGGATGGAGATGAATCAATCAAAGGCCTCTGAGGGAGAAACCCATCAGAGCTGCAGTGTGTTTTGCTTCCTGGGGCTCTTTTATGTGCTGCTTTGTTCCTCTACAAGTGCTGTTTCACCATGGAAAGAGCTGCACCTGGATTGAAGTCACGTGAAGCAGCTTTGACAAGAGACTCTGTGCTCTGAACATCGAGTGGATGGGCTTGGTCTTTTACATGGGTGTGAAATCTTTTCAGGGTCCTGTAAGGCTCCCAGCTCTTCTAATTAAGAGGCTTTTAGCTGAGCCAGTGCTTGGAAGCTATGGTACAGCTGGGCTTTTGGTGAAACGAGGAGATGCTGGAGGTAGGGATATGATGGGTCTGATTTCAGCTTGCAGATATTTCTTGTAGAGAGAACAGAACATCCTCCTTGTACAACCTTCTGTTTGCTGCAGCAGAACTGGGGAGACACCTTCTCCTCTGCCTTTTGAAATAGAAATGACAAAGCTCATAAGAAGAAAGTAAGATCTTCTATACTTCTGGAGACCTCCGTATCTCTTAGGCAGCTAGAGGGATGTTACAGACAACATATTTCTGATTTGGATTCTTTCTTATTCTGGTTGTTTTTTGCAATCCCATGGTGGCTCTTTCTTCAAACTCATGTTTCCTTTCCTGCTGGGCTCACCGTCTGGCCCAGGGTGCTGCTCGGGCTGAGACTCTGTCTTCATGGGAGGAATGGGTCTGGCCAAAAGCTTCAGCAAGGTGACCTGTAGCAGACAGTAATCGATCAGTGTCATTTCTCACCATAATTACATGTAAAATCTAGGCAGCATAAGGGGTTTTGGTTGTTTTTTTGGTTGTTTTTCTTTCAAGGCAGGCTTTGCAACTTCTACTGTAGGCTGGGGTTCTTTTCCACTTTTCTACTCCAAATGCTTACAGACTTGCCATCAGAAGCAGGCCAACTGTCCAGCTAATGGTCAGAATCAAGCTCTTGTCTCTAAACTTTGCTGTGTAACACATACAAAAAAAAGAAGAAAGTTTGGTAGGAGGGTTTGTTTGAAAAAGAGCAAGCAGGAAACACCCACCCACCCGTTGCCTTCTCGCTTCCCGTGCTTCCTTCCCTCCGTTCCTCCGCAGTATTCCCCAAAGTTGGGCCCAGCTCTGCATCTATTGCTTGCCAGGGGTGTCTCCGTGGCTAGAAACCTATAACAGTGCCCATTTATAGGTAGCCTTCTGCCGAGTTTCAAATAAGGGTCTTCTCAAGTGCCACTGAATGGAGGTGCCCTGAAAACCCAGGGGTTTGAGCCGGGGAGCGAAGCGTTCTGCCTGTGCCACGAAGCAGAACCACCTCTGGCTCACCGACCAGCAGGAATAAATGGAGTCAAACAGCGTGGGACATAATTGCCTTCTCCTTTTGTGTCAGCTTCACGGAGTTCTCCCATGTGACATTCCTCCTGGCCATCATGCTCTTTATCTTCCCATTGTGCCAAGAGGGCAAGCAGAATTAACTTGTTCGTTATCGTGGCATCTGTACGTGGCTTTTAATGTCTTGGAGATTAAACACCAACCGACCAACCCACCTTCGAGCCCTCTTTGCGTAGCACTGTTTCCATCTGCTCCCAGCCTGCTCGCACGGATCCTGTCTGCTCCTCAGTGTAGAACACGGGTCCGCAGGAGAAGTCTACAGCAGCTGGTCCAACAAGGCTGCAGGAAAGCTGTCTGGAGGGTGGCACGTGGTGTCAGTAAGTCGGTAGGTGGGTTGGGGTAGGGAGGTGTTGGAGGCATCTTTACAGTCACAGTGCTGGGCTTAACGGGGTGCTCTCCATCCCAGCCTGTCTGGTTTAGGTACTTGTAAGTAATGGGAATTATTTTCTTTGGCCTCTGAAATGCCTCCGTAGCCGTGTGGTTTCCTTCCTATAAAGGTGAACGTTTCAGATTAAAATTCTGTTTGGCAGCTTAACGAGCTCTCAAAACAGAGGCTGGAAGGCGAGGGGGGCAGGAATGCCCAGCTCGTTAAATTTTCCCCAGTGTAGGAATTGCCTGACCTTTTCTTTGTGCTGTAATCGCTTGAAAGGAGGAGGAGTTACTATTTGGGAAGTGTTAACAAGAAAGCATCAGGGGTGGAGGGGCCAGCCAGGGGACCTGGGCAGGAGACCTTCCTCCTCCTTCCTCCATCGCTTGCACAGATCTTCTTGCTCTCTGCTTTTGTCCCGCTCCGGGTTCTTGCAGTTGTGATGCAGGTTTGATGTTCAGAGGTGTCAGAGAAAAGCAACAGGAGGAGGAAAAGCCCGTGTTATTACTGGAGGAACCAAGACCAGCAAAGCATCCTGGTCTGGGCATCCAGGGAGCTGTGCGAGCGCTGGAAGCAGACCCTGTCTCAGCTAACGTGGGACTATCACCCTGCTCCTGTACGCACGGACTGGTGTGCTTTAATATTCCCTTCCCACCCTCCCATCTCTACAGAAACCTTCCCTTGGCACCTGGCTTTCACCAGCAGGGAACTCAGACTGCCTGGTGGCCTGAGCCAGTGCAGGAGAGGTGGTGAAAGAGCCCATCACTGGAGGGCTGTGGCTCTGTGGTAGGCTTGGTCAGGCTCGTGTTGGGTCCAGCCTGTACCTATCTGTGGTGTGTGCCTCCCTCCCCTCACCCCTCCCTGCAGTAACAGACCATGGAAGAGTTTGGGTTGGAAGGGACCTTTAAAGGTCATCTAATCCAGATACGGATGTGGAATATTGTTCTTTCAAACCAACAAGGCATGTAACTAGATGACGTGTGGGGTGGGAGTGGAAGGTCGTGTCTGACTGGGGTTTCTCTGTTTGCTGCCCTGCAGCTCTGCTGTGTTGCCCCCTGCCCTGGGGGAGAAGACACTGAGAAGATGGAGAACCAGAGGGGAGTGCTCTTGCGATACGTCCACTGGGAAGGAGAAGAGGAAGGAGATGAGGAGGAAGGGGTGGCTCCTGGTGCTTCTCCTTCCAGCCAAATGAGCAAACTGGAAGACGTGCAGGTGGAGATGCTCGAGAAGGCAAGGGAGCTCTTCCAGCTGTGTGACAAGGACGAGAAGGGTTTTATCACCAAGGTAGACATGCAGGTGAGGGAAAACATCCTGCCCCTTTCCTGGGAGGAGCTGCAAAGTCACGGGTGTCAGAAGAGGGCAGAAAGTGGCATGTCTTTACTTTTGGCAAGCATGGGAATGCCCATGAGCGCGGTCTCATTCAGATTTATGGGAGTCAAACTGCCACAGCCCGCTGCTAGGACCTGAAAATCCCAGGAGGGCCTTGGACCTCCAGGGAATTCCTGGCAGAAGTGGGACAATAAATTCCAAATTTTTAAGGAATGCCTAAAATCAGAAAAACTGCACCAGTTCCTCCAAGCATTAAGCGTGAAGTGGGTGGGGAGGCTGGGGGGGACATAAAACCTTTGGTTTAATTTTGAAAAACAACACAACCACCCTCCCAAAACCCCACACAATCAACAATGCAAAAATCCACCAACCTCTTAACAAAAAAAAAAAGCTGTGCAACTTTTTTTGTTTCCATCGTTCTTTGGGAGTTTTAACGGTTTATCAGGAATGTTACCCATGGATTGTTTTTTCCTCCTGTCCCATCTCTCTCTCCATCTGTAATTAATACTTGGCAGGTCTGTGCTGGTTTAATTATCGACTCACTTTTGTTTTGGGTTGTGTGATGCCTAATTTTGTACAGCTACGTTAATAAATATTTAGGAAGCTTTTATCTACAGCTGTTTGATGGACAGTGATGAAGTGGGGGAAGGTAATGGTTGAGTTCCCTCCAAACAGAATAACCCAAAGCTCCCCCTCTGCAGTCCTGGTTGAATCATCCAGTGATCGAAGTGTCACAGCCATATCAGTAGGTCCCAAAACATGTTTGTGTCACCACTCAGCTGTGCTGGCACTGTCACATCCCAGACAGGGCACATCTCTGTGGGGTAGCAGGGACAGGAGCTAGTAACGGGGAAGACTCGAGTCGTGCCTTCATTTTCTTCATTCTTTTTATCTTTGCAGCGGCTCCAGAGTGAACTCCCCCTGACCCTTGAGCAGCTGGAGGCTGTTTTTGACAGCTTGGAACAGAACAATAATGGATACCTGACGCCGGTGGAATTCAGCATGGGACTAGGTGAGGACTGGCCAGAGATAGAGAGGCTGTAGAGTCTCTGGAAATATTCCAAACCCACCTGGATATGCGACGATGGGGTGCATCTGCACAACTGACAAAAGAGCATCCATTTAAATTGCTCAATTTAAAGCAACCTGAGATGCTTCCAGGATGTCAAAACAATCTTCAGATCATTCTCTACCTCAATTTTCCCAGCAGTAAAAGAGCAATAATGAGACATAATGACTCTTTCTTTAAAGCAGACATCCAAAGTGTCTAATCTAAGCCCATCTCCTTAATTTAACTGTCTGAGCCTCAGGCTTTAAGATGAGTAGGGTCTGTATCTCCACGCTGCAGGTTTTATTGCAGCACATTTTAAGAGCAGGAGAGAAGCAGCTACATTCTGGACATATGGACCTAAGAAGTGGTGGAGTTAAGTTACTTGAGCTACAGGAATAGTGGATATTTTTCCCCTTAGAGCAGCTTCTTGTTCTCAGCTGTGCTCTAAACATCCTTGGCTCCTGGCCTTGTATTTGGGACGTCATTTCTGCCTTTTGAACCAAACAGATATGTTTTGGAAAGGAAGAGTAGCTGCTGATGGAGGTCTGACCTCTGTATACAGGCTGGGGACCTGCGTTTTGGATACGGTCGCTTGATTTGTTTCTTGGAGGAGAATTTGTTCCCAGCAGCAGTGTTTGTCACATGCCTTGCATAGCATGAAGGTCTCATGGCATGAGTGTCTCAGCATGAAACAGGATCCAGACAGCTGGGAGCATCCGTAGGTGGGATGGGGTGGGAGGGGGTGCTCGGAGGGTCAGTTCACTTTGTTCAGCCAGTCAATGTGCTCCTAGCCAGGGGTGGTCCTTGTCCCGTAGCACTCGCACAGGAACAGATGTGGCACGTGAAGAGGGAAGGGTAATGATCTCCTTGCTTTTTTTTAAGCTGGGGAGCGGAGGCACAGTGCTGTGCCAGGCTTGCAGTCCCAGAGGGACCTTGTGGGATCACTGGTGATCACACCCATGGTGCCAGTCCATGGGACTGAGGTGACCTAACGCCACGTGCTGAGAAGCCGAGGCCCTGTGTGGTAGCTCATCTTCGTGCAGATGTGAGCAGAGCCCCAACAGCCTGTTGTTGGGCTGGGAGCCAGTTCTGGTCCCAGTGTTGCAGACTGGCCGCTGACATCACTCGGGATGTCAGAACAGAGGCTCTTTTCTGACCAGGAGGTGCATTCCACACAAGCAGCGTGCAGGCAGCTTCTGATGGAGCTCTGTGGAGCTGCCACTTCAACAGCAGCTTCTTAAATGACATCCAATTCGACTTGCTATATTCTCCTTCTTCCCTTCTTCCACCAGAAAAGTTAATAGGCATTGAATTGTGTCAAGGGGCTGGGAGAATGGATCACGCCAGACATGAGGAGACCTTTGAGTCAGGATGGTCAGATGACTTGGACCCGGGAAATGATGAGGAAGAGAAACGATTCTGCTCTATGATGGAGCAGCTTGGAGCAGCCCAGATGTTTGACGAGTAAGTAGGGATGCCGCGTGGTGTTACTCCTACCCTGTTTTGATCTTGCAAATACCAAAACCTCAAAGGCCCATCAAAGCCCAAAGAGGTGAGCAGAGCCTCTCGCTCTCTGAAGCACTGCTTGGGCTTTGCACGCTGCTGGCTTGGCTTTTCATACGCTGGGTAACGTGCAGCAAAGCCTGGAGTTTCTCAGCAGTTACTAATTACTTTTAGCACAGTGCTTTTTGCAAAGAGTTTCCCAAGCTCGAGTTCTTACCACAGCTGTGAAATGCAACAGTTGGTGGCATGGAAGCCCATCTGCAGATGAGAAGCAGCATGTGTGGGTCAGACAAGGTAAGGAGGAGGAGCGTGCTGTCGGTTCCAGAACGTTGTGTGGGACTGTTCACCCATGTTGGGACAGTCTTTGTTCTAAGAGCCTCTGTGCTCAAGGGGCAGCTTGGGACTGGGGTGAGCTTGAAGAGTGTGGAAGGTTAAGCTGGGTGAGGGGAGTGCATGAGACTTGTGACTTGTTATTAATGCCCTCCATGTGGCCCCAGTAGAGTCTGCTGGCCCCAGTGTCATCCAGCCTTTTTTTAGGGCCTTCCCAAGTGAAGCATTGTGTGTAACTGGTTCTTACTGGTGCACATCTGCTGGGGTGCCCAACTCCCTTTTTTTTTTTTTCAGGCATCGTACTCCAGCAGTGCTGCCAGTTTGCCAGGAGCAGCCCAGGCAGGGGCAGGAGGTGGCCAGGATTGGGTAGAGAAGCTGAGAGCGAAGGAGTCTGCTGCTTGCAGAGCTGCAACTGTCCTTAAACAGTCTTTTTTCTGTCTCGTGTGTATTGTGATGCAAAGCACCTGCCTGTTTCTTTTAATGCCAGACAACTCCTCATGGCCTGAAAAGACCTGGAAAGCTGCTAGACCTCAAATCATGGGATGGCTCTGTGGAAGGCCAGATTTCTGTTCTGTAAAAACATTCCATGCTGTTTATATCTCTGCTTTGAGAAGCTTCAGGTCTTAAACAGGCATTATCCTGTGTTTTATTGTGACCACTTAGTTGCAGATTCATGCAAGGAGTTCAGTAGCTGCTGCACGTCGTGCCTTTGTGCTTGCTAGGAAGAAATGGGTTTGTTTATTAACAGGACTCAATATGTTCTTTTATCTAAAACACGAAGTTTTGATGAAGTGCTTGTAACTTTTTCACCTCGAGATGGGAAAAGGAAGCTATCATGGTGCCAGTGGTGGCAGCAGGAATCCAGAGTTTTTGGATTGTTGGTGGTTTTTTGTTTGTTTGTTTCTTTGTTCACAAAGGATATTAAGGGAGACAAAAAACCCCAAACAAACCTATTTTAATAATGTCTATAGGTATAATTGCTATGTATATTTTGAGGCAGTTCCTCCAAAGTACTTCGTGGACTGAAAAAGAAGGTGGGGGAGAAGTTCTTCCATAAAAAGAAGCGTGAAGTGATGCCTTGCAGGCTCTTTGGGAGAGAGTAAATTTATAAGCGTTATGTTTAATTTGTGATCAGTTAAATGCCAGCACAGTGTGATTGTGGCTGGAGGTTCAGAAAAAGACACCTTTGGGTTTCCAGGGCTTCCTCCATTAGTGTCCTGATGGGACACCCAGGCAAATTTCCTATTATTTTTTTTATTTTTCCCTGTGCCTCCATTTGCAAACCTGTCGAATAAACAATCAGCTCGGCAGCATCCTCTTCCTTCTGACTTTGCAGCAGATCTCACTCCACAGGCATGCTCTCTCCCTGTCCAGCTCCCCTCTTTGCCGTGCCGGTGCGATGGAAGTTGTCACAGGAGAAGAGCAGTTCGTCAGGCCCATGAGGATGACGCAGAAACTCATTTGTCCTCCTCTCTTGTCTGCTTGTTCCAGCCCACGTGAGATCCGGGAGCTCTGGGCTCGGCTGCGAAAGGAGCGTCCGGAGCTCTTATCCAATTTTGAGGAGTTTCTCTTGCGGGTTTCGTCCTACGTGCGGGAGGTGAATCACGAGAAGGAGTCCATGGAACAGGCACTGAAGCGGTGAGGAGAACGTCGGGGCCGTCTGCTGTCAGGAGCCAGCTGATGCTTGGATGCTTCCTCGAGCACCAGGAGAGAGGGGGTTACAGGACACAGAGATTTTTCTCGCTGTAACAAAATGACCCTTTATCGTGGTCCGATGCCCTTGGGTTTGTTCTGCATCAGTGCCAACCCATAACATTTGGTCTGCTTAAATACGCACCCAATGCCACGCGGCTGCCAGTGGGAATCTGTTTCCACCTTCCTCTCCTGTGTCCTTTCTGTATTCTCTGTCTCGCCCCTGACCTGTGTGCACCCTGCCTTTTGTAGGAAGGAGACAGACCATGACCGAGAAGTCAGGTGCCTTTATGAAGAAATGGAGCAACAGATCAAAGCGGAGAGGGAGAGGCTGATCTGCCAGGTACCTCATCTCTTTTGGCTGAAGTCAGACTTTCTTTGGTGGCAGCTCATCTGGCCAAGGAACAGCTCTTGCCGTGACGGGCGTTGTATGCACAGCTCTGTACCTTTACCTCTGCAGGAAGCACTGAGACACGACAGGAGCAACCTGCTCCAGAAGGAGCTGCGCAGCAAGGAGCAGGAGCTGGAGAAAATCCTCCACCACCAGAAGAAGGTAACAGGGCCCAAATCCTTTCTAAAGAAGCATGTCCCCTTCTACTGTCTGTCTGCTAAGGCCTTTTCTGAGGATGGTTTTCATCTGCTGGTTGGTAATCATCTACCTGGTGCTAGCTAGTCTAGTTCTCTCTGGTCTCTGAAGGTGCTGGAGTGGTTTGTCAAGTGATTGGTTTGTCTCCAACTCTGAATGTTTTGTCCGTCTATTTTCTTAACTGTTTTGTTTTCTCTTGGCACAATCTTCCTATTAGTTGTACAATGACTACTTGGCAAGGAAGATGGGTTAAAAAATGGGAAGTTGTGAGTTTGGTGCCTTTTGTGGTGGGTAAGAAATCTGTGTATGGACATGCAAGAGCCAAACATCCCTAGTTTGAGTTTTCCGGCTGCTCCAAAATAATCCAGAGTGAACAGTTCTCTAGAGCTTAAAGCTGTCTATGCTGTGTATTTGCATTTCAGCTCCTAATGACCTACTCATTAATCAATCGATCACAGAAAAGATCAAAGCAGAAACATGCCTTTAGCCTGCCATCCCTGGCATGGACATGTGTATGGGATGGTCCATTCTGGAAGAATGTGTGAAGAACCGAGACATGACCCTCACAGAAACAAGTCATGGGAGGCACTTGTAAGATGCTGTTGCTAGGGGGTACCCAGGCTGGATACCTGGCTGTGATGAGGATCGAACGGTACTTCTCTAAAATCAACAGCTCATTGTGCAGCAGCTGGAAAGGCCAGAAAAAATGAGGTGCCATCAGGAAGGATATTGAGAATGAGAGGGGATGTCATTTCCCTGCTGCCCTCACCCTTGCTGTGCCTCAAATGGTGTGTGCTGTTCTGGTCTCATCGAACTCCTTGATTATGAAGGTACAGAGAACTAATATGATTAAGGAAATGGAGCATCTGCTTTAGGAAGTAGGAAAGCTTAGACTTGATTTTAGAAAGGAGACAACTGAGGGAAGATATGTGAACTTTATGGACTCAGGAAGGTGATGGATAATTACAGTTGTATGTGGAACATCCCTAAATCCTGCAACAGCAGAGGTGAGGGACGCTCAGTGAGACCAGAAGGAATCTGATTTAGAAGAACATACCTCTTTGCACAGAGGTGACTGCTGGACTTTTTGCCACAGGAGGCAGGCAGCATCAGCAGCTCAAAACCAGATTGGGCAAATGAGTGGACAACAGGCTTCTAGATGTCTGTTAAAAGGAAGAGCAGTCAGGGCTGTAGCCACTAACACCCCTAGCCCAAGGACCATAGATGCTGGGGGTGTATGGGGGGAATGGACCATGGTTAGGTGCCCAGGAGTGCTCTTCCTAGTTAGCATCTCCTTTTGCTGTGGACCAAGGCAAAGGGCTGAGTACATGGGCACTTTGTACTCAAATGGTCATTTCTGATGCTCTCCACTGAGGTTTGTACTGTTTTGTGGATGATCAGGTCCCTCTTGTGGTGTAAGACCAGTATTGTGATCAACAGTGTCGTTTCCAAGTGCAGACAACACAGAGTAGCAAGAAAAGAACACTTTATCTTGTGCCATGGTGGGCTGCTTTACTTTCCTTGGAGAAGGGGAGAAGGCTGGCTGAGAGAAGGGCAAGCTGGAGGTATAAATGTGGGGGCTGAATCTGCCACGCTGGTCAGAACTTGCTCTTGGTGCTCCTGTCTGACTGAAAGTGTGAATTGCATAAATTTCTGGGGGTGCTGTCAGTTCTCAGATGGGTACCACGATTTCTGCCTAGAAGCAGCTTCCAGCAGAGGGCCCTGGTTAGCTGGGGTGTCTGGCATCAGTATGGTCCTTGCAATGCCCTGCTTGTCTCCTGGGATGGAGAGGTTTGCTGCATCTGGCTTTGACTGCTTCCCAGACTGCACTAGCCATACGTGAGGACTCAGATCACTGGTTGGGTATCTGACAGCAGGCCTTGACCTTCCCAAATCAGGCTTGTTGGTTGTGCTGGGGTGTTGTGCTGCCTGGAGTGCCGCTGTGCCCCAGTGGCATCTAAACAGCATCTCTAGCCTGAGGTCCTGACTCCAACAGTAGCAAAGGCCACCCGGTCACTTGACTTTCAAGGTGTATTGTGAGATCCCCCTGGCACTTTGATATATCCCCCTTTCAGCTGCCACAGGCTCAGGAAGCCCCCAAACCAGAGGATGCATTTCAACAACTGTGCTTAGTAAGTCCCGCCAGACCCACCCCAGCTTCCGCCCATGCTTTTCCAGTCCTCCCTTGACCCTTGTTTGCACTCTGATTTCTCTGGTGCCTGACATCAGGGAGCTCCTCGCGCTGCCCGAAGCTCTTCCGCAGCTCTGCCTGGCTAATTGCATTGCTTCTTCCCCAGTGCTGGCAGGAGGAGAAATAATTGCTTCCAGTTCACCTTCTGGATGACACTGGTGCTCCTGTAGACCCGAGCTGTGTTGGCCTCCCTCCTGCCTCCTTGTTTTCTCTGCTTTTTACAGGCATGATTGTAGCACAAACCCCTTCTTCTCCATGTGTAACCTCTCCTCCTCCTCCTCCTCTCCCACGGCAGCTGGAACATCAGCTACAGTCGCTGAACTCGGAGCAGCTGGAGACCCGTGTGCTGAACCAAAGGCTCCGGCACCTGAACGAAAACCTGCTGGAAGAGCTGGAGAAAAGCAAATGGGAGCTGGAGGCTATGAAGGGGCAATTACAGAAGCTCCAGAAAGAAGCTCAGCTTGAGCAAGAGCAGAAGGACAGGTGGGAATGGGCAGGGAAGGATGTTCCAGGGCAGGGACCCAGGCAGAGAAGGAAAGCTGGGCAAGTAGTTAAAGAATGAGGATGTTTAATTAGAAGCCTTGGTCTTGTCAGAGGATTGCCTGTCTCTGCTTGAGGAAAAGTAGTAACATCCCAGTGGTCTTATGGGCCTAAACAGGGACTGATGCTGCTACCTCCCATCTGCCCTTCCTGGGAAATTAATATGTTCATTGATATTTGTCTAGAAAAGCAGCGTAAACAATAAAGATATTGCTCAGCTTAAAGGAGGCTTCTCCTCCATGTATTTTTCCAGTTCACCATCACCTCTATAAAGCACCAACAGATTCTCTTCTAGTCACTTGTGATCCTGTTTCTGGCCTTAATCTAATAGTATGTAGCTAGACTGTTGGGATGTTTCAGCTTCAGATGGCAGTGAGCATCCTTCCTGTCTCCAGCAGCTGAGGAAACTGGATTGTGAAAGGAGAAGATGGGTTGCCTGCCCTCACATTGGTGGAGCATGGGAGAGCTCGGGTACAACCCAGCCACCCCAGCTCTCCCAGCAGTGCTGCCTCCTTGGAATCCCCCTAGCATAGGGCAGGCCCTCACCTGTGAGAAGATCCATGGGTGTCCCTGAGAAATTTTTTTATGTAAGGGTGGGGAAAACACTGGCCCAGGTTGCCCAGAGAGGTGGTAAATATTCCTTCCCTGGAACCATTCCAGGTGAGGTTGGATGGGGCTCTGAGCACCCTGCTCTAGTTGCAGATGTCCCTTCTCACTGCAGGGGGGTTGGACTAGATGAGCTTGAAAGGTCCCTTCCCACCCAAACCAGTCTGTGATTCTATGAAAGGGATCTTTGTGTTTCCTCTCCCATTAACTCATTTCTTTTTGAAAATCCTGTTCACCCAGGGATGTGTTCAGAGTCTCCAAGAACATGCAGAAAGAGAAACAAAGCCTCCTTTGGCAGCTGGAGCTCCTCAGGTGAGAGCAGGGCTGGGGGCAAGCGCTGGGCTCTTGTGCAGGGCAGGGGCAGAGGTTTCCTCACTCCCACAGAAAGCTGCAGGGCTGTTTTCAAGCAGTGCTCAGACGCTGCTTGTTCTCTGGGTCCAGCCCGAGCTGTGGGATCTGGGCAGCTCTGGAGAGCATGGGCTGTGGTATTTCACCACCCAGTCCTTCCGCTGGACCAGTTCAGCCTTTCCTGCTGGTTAAGGGGACGCTGGGGAGGCCATTACCCGAGCTGGGACACAGGGAAAGCCCAGCATGTCTGGCAATAAATAAGAGCTTCAGCTGTGTCCCGTGCTCCCTTTTCTGCCCTAGCTTTCAAATGTTGGTCTTTACTTGGTTTCTGATGAGCGCTCCGTTGTGTCTCTCCCGTGTCTTCCTTCGGAGCAGAGAGATGAACAAGAAACTCCGAGATGAGCGAGACGCTTTTGAAGCCAAGAAGCTGGTTAGTCTAAGAAAGAAAATCCTAATCCCCAACCACCCTCCTTTCATCTGCTGCTGTTGCTGTCACCACTCGGGGGCCTGTCACTTCCACGGGGGACAATGACCAGAGCCCACCAGACCTGGGGTGGTTCTGAACGCAGACTTCGCAGCACCTCTCTGCCCACGCTGGGGACAAGCTCTGCCAGTTGCTGTCACCATCTGCCCGGGTTTCACCCGAGGCGTGTTAGCCTGTGACTGTCAGGCAGCCCCGGGCAGGGCCGCTGGGTGCTGCCTGCTGCTCACAGGGGCTCTGTGCCCTGGCACGGGCACTGGGCACGCCCAAGGAGGGGAGCGAAGCTGGATGCGTTCCTGGAGCTGGGTGTGGGAGGAAGAAGATGGATTTGCAGCTGACCGGGGGTGGAGGGGTGCAGGAAGGATTCTCTGACCCTTTTGAGGTTGTAGCAGATGTTTCCAGATGTGACTCTGGGGCAGCTCCCCATTCCCGTGACCTCTGCGGGGGGTGGAGGTGCAGCAGTGAGCCCTGTGCCAAGGGCAAGGAGTAAACGGGGGGGCTCTGACATCCGGATCAGTCAGCTCCATCTCTGGCCTTTCTCTGTCTCCAAGATAAGTATGGATATGTGATCTGTGTTTAATTTTTATTATTTTTCCATGAAAAAGTTGTTGGTGTTCCCAACCATCACTGGTGGGGCTGCTCTGTGGTCTTCTTGGACCCATCCCTGCCTCCACATGTCTTTCCCTGCTCTGCCACCGTGCCCTGCTTGGTGACCTGGGAGAGCCTGCCTTGCAGTGGGGTGGGATGTGGGGAAGGGAACACGGAAGGAAGCACAGGGATCATGCCCTGTCTGAGCGGGGAGGCTGGAGTTCAGCTGTATAGAATCACTTTGGTCACTGGGATGGAGGTGAGCGGGGGGGGGTGTGAACCTTGGTTGAGTTTTTTGTTTTGTTTTGGGTTTTTTGGTGGTTTGTTGTTTGGTTCCCCCCCCCCCCCCTCCATTTTTCAAGATGCAAAGTGTGTGTGTGCACACCAGAGTGTCCTGCTCCCTCTTGAAGAAATAATAAACACAGTCCCTCTGCAGCAGAGTCCAGTGCAAGCAGGCAACGAAAATGGTTTGTTCTCCTCTTTCCATGCACGGTGCTTCATCAGCTTCTGGGTTCCTGTGGGTGGGATGGGTGGCCTGTGGAGACCACAGTTCAGGTATGTACCATTTTGCGTGCAAAGCTTGGCTACTGCTACTCTGTTCTCTCCTTTTCCCCTGCTAGGACCTGCTCAGGGCTGCTCCAAAACATGGGAGTTGCAGGTGGACCTAAGAGAGAGTCATAGCACAGAGGAGATGATTTCTTCCTCTTCCCTGTCCTAGCAGCAGGATGACATCCTCCTGCCAACACTGCTCTGCTGGCAGGGCTGTGCTGTGCTGGGCAGACAAAGCCTGTGCTGGAGTAAGGTTTTTTCCCTGTTGTTAGCCAGGATGTTTTGTCAGCCACTCTTGTTTGAATCTGCAGGAAAGCAGGTCTCCAAGGGATGGTAGAGCTGCTGCTGTCATCAGGTACCTGCAGAAGGTCTGTATCCCACTCTCAGGGGGAGAGAGAACAATAATAATTCCCTGCTGCAGCAAACGGGAGAGCCCAGCCCTCTGATGGAGATCCCTAGTGCTTGACACTGTCAATGTTATTACAGGCTAAGAAGATCCCCAAGGCCTCTGTACCCTCTGTTAGTGCTGGGAAGGGTGGCATTCTTTCTGTGAAATGAAGAGGTGATGGACAGTGATTCTTCCGTAGCAAAGATTTTGAAGTGGTTGGAAGGAGGAGTCGGGCTGGACATGTCTGAGAGCAACACAGCCGTGACTCCTTCACGCTTCCCTCTGCTCAGCTGAATTCCTTGCTCTTCATAAGAGTTCCCAGCCTTGCCAGGGTGGGCAGTGCTGGCCCCTCGGTGCTGTGGGGCACAGTTTTGCCCCGGTGGCTTGGTTACAGATAGCAACAGGGGGCTGTTTCTGCCTGCCTGCAGCCACCCATCACTGCTGGATGCTTTTAAAACCCAGGGGTTGCAGGTTCAGTTTCACACCCTTGACCCATCTGGCTGTTGAGTTACACTTTATGCTCTACATTGACAGGGCAGATTATGTGTCTACTCACCATGAAGAGTGTTTTAGGACTTTGTTTACATCAATTGGACATGTATGTCCCTGATAAACCAGAATTTTTCCTGTCCCACTGATAAACCAGAACCTTTCCCACCCAAAAGGCTTGTTGTTGTGGAATCCCTCCCGTCACGTGTTGTACATGTCGTGTCCGTCCCTTTGCTGTCCTGATGGAAAGCCAAGCGTTGCTCGAACCTGGCAGGCCAATAAAGTGTGGCAGAACCAATGGCAAAACACACCCCGTTGCTTCTCCTTCCTTGCCCAGGTGTGTACCCCAGTGGCCATCTCCTCTCCGGGTTGGCTGCTGCCGTGGCAGGTTGCCCAGGGGTCCCTTTGCTCCATGGGTGACTCGAGGGCTGGGACTCAGTCCCACTGAGCTGCGACAGTTCCCTTGTTTCTGTGTGCCTAGAGAGTGCCCTTGGGTGAACCTGCTGCAACCCTGAAACCTTCCTCCTCCATCCCCACCGGAGAACTACCAGTTGGCTGAGCCACAGCCCGGTATTGGCATTGACCTAAGGGTCGCTATGCACAGGGGGGTCCTTTGTCTTGGATGCAAAGTGCTCCAAAGTGGTGAGCCTCTCCCAGCTGGATTGTTTCTGTGTCTGGAGCTTCTCTTGAACACCAGTTTTAGATGTAAACAATGTTTTGGGGATATTTTTCTTTCCCCTCAAAGTTCCTAGTCGGCTGAGGCCCGCTGTGGAGTCCAGAGCATCTCCTTTTGCTTGACCACATTGTGGTAAAAGTGTTCTGGGCGTTCTGGCTAACAGAGTAGCCTCTTATTTTTCTGCCTTTTCAACTAAGGCAGGGATTATTGAAGAAATAACCTTGGTAGCTCTCCCCTGGGCTGTGGGCAGCGCCGAGGAAAGCCTGTCCAGAGCTGCCTGCAGGTGTCTGGTCAGTCCGAAACTGCTGCCAGAGGCAGACCTGGCAGGATGCAGACTCCTCTTTCCCCACCTTCACCCTCGGGAATAACTTGTGAGGATGTGTCAGGAATCTCCAGACTTGCAGAGAGACTACACCTCCCTTTCCCTCCGTGCTGAGGTGATGGGCACCTCGCCATGCTGCCTCTCTTGGCCAGTTCATGTGGGGGTGAGGGGGACTGGGCTTTTGGATGAGCTGGCAGGACAATCTTCTCTCTGCCACAGGCTTTCCTCTGTGATCTCAGGCAAGTTGCTCATCTTTGACCTTGGTGTGGCTGACAGAGCAGCTGTATGGTGGGGACAGAGGCTTGTGAGAGAGGAGCTGTCTGCTTCTCTGGGGGGGCTGGCCAGTGCTGGCTGTAGGTAAGTAGGTGGAAAGAGTGGGGAAGGACATTGATGTAGGGCAGAGCACGTGCATTGTCCTCTGCAGAGCATTCTCCCTCCTTTCTTATGGCGATGTGCAGCTCTGGGTGGTGAGTACTGGTGGAGGAGGGGGCACGAAGGGGCAATTGGGCTGTCCCACAGAACATCAGCATCATAAAAAGGCAGGTGGGGAAAGAGAGATTCACCTTGGAGACCAAGGGGAGAACAAGCCACAGAAATAATGTCACTAGAGGAAGAGTTTGGTTTGGGGCACCACCATTTTTGATGGATTTTGGGGGAAAGCAGCAACACCAGTGCCTTCTGCAGGAGTTAAACGAGCTGAACTGGGAAGAGCATGCCCTGTGCTCCCCTCTCGCCAAGCCCATGGTCCAAGGACTCCAGCCTTGCCTCCCCAAAGCAGATGGGGCAAGCAGTTGAACAGGGGCCGGTCATGTTCCTGGGTCCTAACCTCATTCTCCATCCCTTCTCTTTTCAACTTCCAGGTGCCTCAGAGCACAAAGCCCCTGCTGAAGAAAGGGTCAGTGCTAGGCAGTTACCTGCTGGAGGACAAGCCGGTCAAACGGTTAGATGGGCGTCTGTGTTGTGTTCGTGGTGTCTGTGCCCAATGGAGCCCCCTGTCAGTCAAGCTGTGTCCTCTGTCTAGTTCTCCCACCTTGGTTGCTGGCTGGTTGAGGGAGCACGGGTGGGGTGACTGTGGTTCCAGCTGCTCCTTGGCATCAGTTGGTGTGTGCTCCACAAGGAGCTGAGGGTGCTGGTAGTGGGTGGCCACCCCCCCAGCTGCTTCTACCCGCAGCCATGGGGGAGCAAACTTAAATGCCCTTGGAAGCTTTGAGTTTCCATGGGATGGGAGTCATGAAGGCTGCCTCTGAGCGAGTCAGGCAGCTCTGTTAAAGCGACTGGATCATCTCCCAGGTGGGCCAGTTCCTCCTGGGGCAGAAATCCTGTCCCCTGGCACCTCATGCCAGAGCCTGTACTGCTGGGGTGTGGGAGAGGGCAGGAGTTGCGCAAGGCTTGAATTCTCTCTGGCAGCTGAAAGCCCTGAGGAGAGGGCCCAGCTCCAGGTGGGTCCATCCTGCCCATCTCCCTCCACGCCCATGCAGATGCTCACCTGGCACACCACACTTCAGGCAGGGCAGGAGAATGTGTCTGTGGGGCTAAGGTCTTTTATTATTCTTATTTTTTCTCACTCTACATGCAGACTGTACATCCAATGGCTTCAATACCCGCCTATGCCTCCTCACTAAGCTGTGTTGCCATTAAGCATCAGCCCTTGCAAACCAAAGCCTGGTTCCTTGGAGAGACAGGGGAGGCCAGCCCAGTGCTGCCCTGGCTTGGAGCTGGATCTCCCTGCAACTGCTGGCCCCAAACACATCCTAAAGGCAGCGTGCTTCCCTGTTTCCTACCAGGTCTCAGCAGAATGTTCCCCTGCTTTTCAGTTTCTCCAGAGACATAGGTCTAGGTTCAGAGTTTCTTCCAGCTTCAGCTCACCTTTAATGTTGGCAGTCCTGGTTGTGGCAGTTAAGAATTGAGCTTCAGGCTCCTGAGCTCATGGACTGATAGAAAAGCAGGTGAGCTATGGAGTACGGGCTGATTTTTGAGCCCAGGCTGGGTGGTTGCTGGGATAGGTCTGAGGCAGAGCTCTTACTTGTCAGACGTGCCCTTCATGGGATCAGAGAACCATGTTCTCCCATCCTCCTCCCCAGCTAGCTCTTGCAAGGTTCCTGCTGGCATAAACCCACCAGAGGGGCTTAACAGGTGGAGAAGTCTGGCAGTGAGGATGATGTGAGAGGGGGAGATTTATTTGTTGGATCTTTCTCTGTCCCAGTGCTGTGTCACACCACGTTGCTTGAGAAACCTGAATAAAATCTATTAGATCTGGAGTCACTGTTCAGAAAACTTTGTGTTTGTCCCTTTTTCCCCTCCCCAGCAAAGGCTTTTGAGTCTCAGCCCCTAATGGCTGTGACTCCTGCCAGCCCTGGGAGATGGGGGGTGTGCCCTGAGCCTGTGAGGATGTGTCTGTTCTGAATGGAGAGGTTCAGCTCAAATGGGGACTCCACCACTGCCCTGGGCAGCCTGGGCCAGGCCTTGACAACCCTTGTGGGGAAGAAGTTTTTCCTCATGTCCAACCTAAACCTCCCCTGGTGCAACTTGAGGCTGTTTCTTCTTGTCCTATCAGTTCTTGCATGGAAGAAGAGACCAACCCCACCTGGCTCCAACCTCCTGTCAGGGAGCTATAGAGAGGAACTATTAGAATATTGTAGCCTTGAGATGTACACACAGCAGTGACCTGTTGCCTTGATTCCTGCACCAGTAGCAAGAGAAAAATGTTGCTGATAGAAGTGGGATGTGCTCCCTCTGAAGACGTTGACTGTAGCAAGCCCCTGATGTCTCTAATGTGCTTCCAAATGCAATCTGGTGGCCAGTGAAGGCAACGGAAATCCCTGTGGTGGATGAAGCTCTTCAGTTGTGTTCTAAAGCCTTCTCAACCTCTTCATCTCGTTCTTTAACCATGGAAAGCCAAGGCAGAGCCAAGATGCTGCCTTGCTCCTCAGCGATCATCCCAGTAGATTAACGTGGTTATTTCAGCTGTTCTTTTGAAGACTGTTCCTCCACTTGCCGTGTCAGCTCCACCCCAGTGAGCCAAGGGCATCAGCCCACTCTCGTGTTAGCCCAGTCAGTGCAACACCTATTGCCCCCACCCGCAGCTTGGGCAGGTTCTGGGGCTTCCTTACCATGGAGATCACAGCGTGGCTGGTCAGAAGCTTTAAAGAATAAACATCTTTCAGGTCCTGGCTCCCTCACCCCAGGCTAGGTGTGGTGGCAGAGCAGAGCCACCACCGGGCAAAGTGACACTGGGGTGGGCACCTTCACTGCCCTTTGCACGCCCATGGCAGGTTTCTGAGCTTGGGAAGGCTCTGCCACAGCCAGGCTGGTCCCCTGAGCACAGCTGGGTGCCTGCAGCAGAGGACAGTGATGGTGACACTGCACGTGGCCTCCCGGGGATGACCAGCCAGCCCTCACCCTGCTCTCAAACCCTTGTCGCTAGCCTCGTAACCGTTGTTACTGCTTTTTATGTTGTATTTGGTAACACAGATAGAGGAGGGGTCGTTGCTTTTATTTTTAAAATATTTTTCCTGTACGTTTTGCCTCAGTTTTTGGTACTGGGGGAAGTGGGAGGCAAAGAATCCTTGAAAAATCCAGAAGGTGGGAATTTGTACTAAAAAAGAATGAAATATTTTGGCACACGTGAGTACAGTGGAGCTCGGGGGAGCTGTCGTGCTCTCCCCAGGGATGCTGCTGGTGCTTTAGTCGGGGGGAGTCCTGGGGGCGTACGTGTGGAGGAGAGCTCCTGCAAAGCTGCACTAAGCGGATCGCCTTGGTGTTTTGGGGCTTTGCAACTTCCTCCTCTTCCCCTCACCCCCTGCCCTCCCACCCTCTCTGTGGTGCCCGTGGGTTTCAATACAGACAGCTGGCCTCTGCGGACCTTCCCGTTACCTTCCCCCTGGATGTGGCAGTGGAAGAACCCAACAGAAAGAGCTGTAAATGCGCCCCAGGCAACAGGACATGGATGAAGACGAGGGAAGGAGGCAGCACAGACTTCGGAGAGCAGAGAAGGGATGAGGAGAGATGGTCATTGGCAGCAGATGCTGAGTGGCTCAAGATGGCTTCAAAGGGTGATGCTGGCTGTAGGAAAAATGCAGATGGGTTAGATGATGCCCCGTTGCCTCCCCGAGGACAGCCCGTTGGCACTGAAACCACGGTGAGTCTTACTACTTGGGGTTCTTCTCAAACACCTGCTCCCAGGGCTTTGAGGGTTTCTGACACTCTTCCCATCTAACTCCAGCTCTGTAGGCTTACAGCACAGGGGTCTACATCAAAGCGTGGCCTGCAGCTGAGCTTTTCCAAACTGCATCCCTTTCTTCCATTGTAGCTCCAGGCACTGGAACCAGCCAGCTCCTTCCCAGATCACATCTTTAAAGTGGTGTTTGTAGGGAACTCGGGTGTTGGGAAGAGTTCCTTCATCCACCGCTTCTGCTATGACAGGTTCTTGGCTGAGCTCAATGCAACCATTGGTAAGTGAAAATGTTCCTGACTCATCTGGCTAAGAAGGGTGGGAAGGTCAGCCTGGATGCTTGCTGTCTGCCTGTATTTTAGCCCACCTAAAGGTACAGATGGACCCTCTCTCAAGTTTGACTCGATCTTGCAGTTTCCCTGAACTAAATAGTCTGGATCTTGGCCATTGCAATGACAAATTATTCTCTCCCCGGTCTATCTTACAATCATTGTTACCTTCTTGGCAGGTATTGATTACCAGGTGAAGAGTCTGATGGTGGATAACACCCAGGTTGCCTTACAGCTGTGGGATACAGCTGGACAAGAAAGGTAAGCAAGTTCTGTGGAGATGCCCTAATGTAGGACATGGGAGGAAAGGGAAAGGGCATGAGCACCTGGTTTCTGTCTCTGGATTGTAGCAAGGTGGGGGTTAGTCTCTTCTCCCATGTAACAAATGACAGGACAAGAGGAAACTGCCTCAAGTTGCACCAAAGGAGGTTTAGGTTGGAGCTGAGGAACAATTTCTTCCCCACAAGGGTTGTCCAGGCCTGTCCCAGGCTGCCCAGGGCAGTGGTGGAGTTCCCATCCCTGGAGGGGTTTCAAAGCTGTGGAGATGTGGTGCTGAGGGGCATGGGTTAGTGGTGCCCTGGCAGTGCTGCATTAATGGTTTGACTCAATGATCTTAAAGGTCTTTTCCAACCTAAATAATTCTCTGATTCTCTGAGAAAACTGGCAGCTTCAGAAGGACCAGAGAGGTTGCGGCAGCTATCCCAGTGCTGAACCTGCATCAAAGGACTATTTGGAGATTTCTAGAAGCTGTGACCGTGAAGCAGGGCCTGGGGACATTGCTCTGAGGACTGACAGAGAAATAGTTTTCCATATGTCTAGCCTGCATCCTTGTGGCATCATGTAATCTACCCATAAATCACCATACAGTGTGGGGTTCTAAGCTCCTCTAGCCCCCAAAGCTCTCTGCATCAGCCTGCTTCTGGGAAAAGCTTCAGGACAGGGCTGTAGGTTAGGACAGAAATGAAGGGTCTAGGTGGACATGCTGTTCTCAGATCCAGTTGTGCTACTGCTGTCCCCAGCTGCTTACCACCCCTTGCTATTCAGAGAGTGAAGGCAGCGTGGGAACCTTTTCAGATCTGACTCAGACAAAGCAGTTAAATGAGCTTGGCTTGTGGTGAGGGTCAGCGTAGTAGAGGACACACTTGACCCTCATTTGCTACTAGACATGAAGGCCCACCACTACCTTCATGTAAATGAGATTTTATTTAGGATGCCCTGTGAAGCTGAAGAAGAAAAGCTATTTTGAGGGGCCCATTAACCTCAAGAGACTGGCAAAAATAAGTACTGGCTATTTTGGGCTGACTATGTTACGGGGCAGGGCTTCAGGAGGCAGCCAAGGTCATGGGAATACTATCATCCTAAACTGTGCCAACAGAGTTATGATGCTGTCTCCCTCAGTCAGCTAGACGATGCAGACCTGGTGGGAATGGACTACGTACAGGAGCATCTACTGAAAAGCAAACTAATTCTTCTAAAATCAAGCTTTATGCTTGAAGAAATAATGATCTTTGAGAGGACTCCTGTGGTTACTTCAGTGCTGAAGCTGAGCAGTTAAGGGAGATGCTGTGACACGAAATGTGGTGTTTTACTGAGGTCAGATTGCATCGGAGGCCAAATTCAAGATATTGTCTCTGCAAAAGGACCTTTAGGGTAGGTCCCTGCAGCTTTAGCAGATCTTGGACGTGTACTTGCAAGAGAGAACTTGGTTCAGTGCTGATACTGAACAGGAGAACTGGGAAGAAGCAAAAACTTTTCTTACTTGTAAAGAATCATAGAATAGTTTTGGTTGGAAGGGACCTTAAAGATCATCGAGTTCAAACCGCCCTGCCATGGGCAGGGACACCTCCCACCAGACCAGGTTGCTCAAAGCCCTGTCCAACCTGGGCTTGAACACATCCAGTGCTGGAGCATCCACAGCTTCCCTGGGCAACCTGTTCCAGGGTCTCACCACCCTCAGAGTGAAGAACTTCTTAATTTCTAACTTAAATCTACTCTCTTCTATGCTAATTACTTCTAACTGGAGGTGCCCAACTGTGAATGTCCTACAGAATAGACAGAGGAACCCTCTGGAGCATGCAAGAACCCCTTGTTGACTTCCCTGAGACCAGTGCATGCTATGTTTGCTGTTTCTTCTAGAGCATCAAGTCTGTCCTGAACTTTCAGAGGTGCACCTTGACTGCCAAAGATAGAGCCTGTGCTTTGCCAGTCAGGCAGTTGTCAGGACATCATCATGCCCCTGTTGTAGTGAGAAGGAACAGGCTTCAGGCGATCATCTGAAGAGTTCAGGAGGGTCACCACTTGTTGTAGGTGTTCTTAGCTCTTAAGAGGAGAGGTTCTTTTCCTTTGCAGGGCTGAAGGACACAGCTCTCCAGTGAGATCTCAGGTACCTGTTGTATTTAATTCCATCAGTTTGCCAGCTCTACGGTCATATCAACGGCCCTGTCACAAGCCACTTACAGATTCTAAGGTTTGAGGTTTAGAGTTGGTTATTTTTTGATGGAATTTATTCCCAAAATACAAGTCTGTGGTTCTAACTGGTACCCACAGGGCAAAGTAGATGTCTGGTGGGGGTTTCTCCTGGAAATTGTGTCTAACTGGTGATGTCATGTATGATGGCATTGCTTTATAGATTCAGAATGGGAAAGAGTCTGTATTGAGGCCAGGATCATAATCCCTGTTCTGGCAGCACCAGGGCAGATGTTTTGCTTGCCTCATTTATACTGTGGTACAGCAGAGCCTGCAGACTCTTCCGGATGCTAGAGAAAGGTCATCTTTCCATCCATTTCCCTTTTTATAGGCAATTATCTTTTCCTATCCCACCTAAACAGATTCTTCTGTTTCTGGCCTCCTGACCTGCAAAGGCCTTCCTTCTTTCTCAGTAGCAGGCGTTTGGAAAGACTCCTGCTCACCCACGGCTGCCTGGCCTGCCTTAAAGGTGCAAGGACACGACCTGCCTGTCACCAGTCTGGGCACACTGGCCCCAGGGGCTGCCTGGCTTTGCAGAGAGCCTGCACTCCAAGACAGATAGTCCCCCTCTGTTGCCATCACGCAGCCATGGTTCTGAGAGCACCTTTGCTTTCGTTGGGGCTCAGGTTTCGGAGCATCACCAAGCAGTATTTCCGGAAGGCGGATGGGGTTCTGGTGATGTACGACATTACGGCCGAGTGCTCCTTCACAGCGGTGCGGAACTGGATGAGCAGTGTCCAGGTGAGAGCGGGGCCTCGACTGTCTGGTGCTGGTGATGCTGCTGCTGCTTGCTCCAGACCAGCTCCAACCGTCTGTGTGTGAGCGATGCTCTCCGATCCCCCAGGAGGTCCTCCTGACCTTGAGAAGACGAATTATCATAGAATCAGTTAGTTTGGAAAAGACCTATAAGATCATTGAGTCCAACTCTACCCTACCAAGTCCCCCACTAAGCCGTATCCCCAGGCACCCCATCTATATGGCTTTTAAACACAGTCAGGGATGGTGACAGCCACCTCCCTGGGCAGCCTGTTCCAGTGCCTGACAACTCTTTCAGGGGAAAAAATTTTCCTAATGTCCAATTTAAACCTCCCCTGGTGCAGTGTGAGGCCATTCCCTCTTGTTACGTGTGAGAAGAGACCAATGCTTACCTCTCTACAACATCCTTTCAGGTAGCTGTAGAGAGTGAGGAGGTCTCCCATCAGCCTCCTTCACACTAAATAGCCCCAGGTCCCTTGGCCCCTCATCAGACTTGTTCTCCAGGCCCTTCACCAGCTTGGTTGCTCTTCTCTGGACCCACTCCAGCACCTCCATTTCTTTCTTATATTGAGATGCCCAAAACTGAACCCAGTACTCAAGGTGTGGCCTCACCGGTGATGAGTATAGAGGGACAATCACCTCCCTGGTCCTGCTGGCCACACTATTTCCAATACAGGCCAGGATGGAGTTGGCCTTCATGGCCACCTGGGCACACTGCTGGCTCATGTTCAGCCACTTGTCATTCAGCACTGGCAGGTCCCTTTCTGCTGGACAGCTTTCCAGCCACTCCTCCCCAAGCCTGGAGCGTGGTGTTACCAAAGCAGATGGCTGGGGAGACAAAACTACCTGTCTGTATGTTTAAGTTGTGTATAGATGGCTTAGAGCTGAAGGGGAATTGTCTGTCAATGGTGGTTATGTTTGGATTGTGCCAGGTCTCAAAAACCCAAGATCTAAGTGAAATGAATAAGCACAGGTCAGAGGTTTCTAGTATTATTAACTTCCACAGGCCTGTTGGGGAAAAAAAGCAAACACTTCATTATTTCTTTGGACTTAAAAAGATCAAAGGTTAAGATGTTCAAAACTCATCAGGCTCTGAAAACCAGGATTCTTTCAGGAAGATTAAACTGAGCACACAGAAAATCAAAGCACCTGAAATCTGTTTGGTTTTTTTTTTTAAATGATCTCTCTTCTTTTCCCCATCTCAGTATTTATCTTGCTTTGAAGCTGTTCAGGGCAGTCAAGTTTGGAAATAACTTGGAGCCCCGTTCTGCTGTCCTTACTCTGGTGATGTTTTAGTGAGCTGGTGGAACCAGGAGCCTCACCAGAGGCAATGGACTTTGGGAATCTCCTGGGAATAACAGTTCCTACAGAGACCCTATACAAGAGCTGGACGTTGCTTAGCTTGGTCAGCCCGTGGCTTTTCAGCAAGGGATTGTTGAGTTTAGGACAGTGTATCAGATCAATAGCACCACACATATAGGCACAAATTATTGAACTTAATAAGAATCTATGCCTGAACCTAAATCCCACCCCAAAAAAAAAACCAACCAACCAAACAAAAAGGTAGCAAATTGCTTTTCTTTAGGCTTGTTGTTTCCCAGAGAGGAACTCAGGTCCCGTCCCCCCTCTCTCAGCTTCTCAGCAGCTGGACATGCTGAACACTTGAAATATATTTGCATAGTTTTAAGCTTCCTTCCACAAATCCCTGGGGGTGTTGGAGGAATGGTCCTTTAATGAGCTAAAGGGCCTGATCCTGCTGCCAGTGAAGTTATTGTTTGCATGAGCTGGAACAGGATCTGCTCCAAGATATTCCCCTCCCTTCGCTGACTCTCTCGGGTGCTTTACTCTGTGGTTTTTTTTTGCAGGAAGGTATTGAGGATGGAGCTGTGGTCTTTCTGCTTGGAAATAAAATTGATGTTGCCCAGAGAGAGACCCGGAATGTGCCCAAGGTGGAGGGAGAAAGGTTGGCAAAGGTGTGATGCTGTTGCTCTGCTGCTCAACCTGCCCTGCAGGCTTCCTCCAGCAGTGAGCAGGGCAGCCTGGCTGTCAGGAAGCCCTTCTGGGAGCCATTTCCTAGGAGGGTACCTTCCCTCTCCGCTCTCACCCCCTGCTTCTCCAAGGTAAACACGTACTGAGGTCCCTCTGGTACCAGGGAGGATGAGGTGGTGGCCACCATGAAGCTGGTGGCCTTTGAGGCACACTCATGTATTTCTCTCAAGGCTTTCTGCCTCCTTGCACCGATGCTCAGTCTTTGAGGGCAGCATTTAAGGATCCCCCTAATGCATGATGTGAAAAATCATCCTGCCTCCTTCCTCACCCTGTCTGTCCACATGTCCCCTTGTAGCTTGGCCCCTGGGTGGGGGGAGGCAGGGCCTCGGAGGTGTTCCCTGTCTTCCGGACACAAAGGAAAGGCAATCCAAGTACCCTGGGCAGGTGGTTTCTCTTCCCAAATAACTCCCACGGTGTTCCCTTTTGGATGCTCTGGCCGGCGCCCGGTCTCCTCTCCTGGGTCCCTGAGCAGGGTCTGTCCCCCAGCCACCGTCCTGGCCCCATCTTCTTGCAGCAGAGCTCCCAGCAGTGAGGGGGACCCGCTCCCCAGGGTGTGGGTGAATGGTGAGGGGGAGCTGGCAGCTGACACGGGTCCTGCTGTGCTCTCTGGCAGGAGTACAAGGCTGTCTTCTACGAGTGCAGCGCGATGACAGGCTATAACATCATGGAGCCCATGCTGCACATGGCCAGGTGAGTCAACAGCAACAGGCACCACGGGGCATGTCCCAAGCTGTAGGTGACTGGTGCAGGCTTCCCTGGGGAGCGGGTAAGAAGAGGGGACCATCAGAGACTGACTTTCTGCCATGGCACTGAAGAGACCCAGAGCAACGTGCTCTTCCTTCTGACTCAAGTTCCTTGTCCTCTTTGTGCCTGGAGCGCACCGAGTACAGACTGGACGCTATCTCACATAAAGCTTCATCTGGCAGAGCTGGCTGTTGAAAGATTGGGATTTTAATTTGAATATTCATCACAAAAACCTTGTGATGATTGGCATTTTCAGCCTGATGTCTTCATGCATCTCAAAGCTGTTAATTTTTACTTCCTTATCTTACTCAGTATTATACAGAATGGGATCTTTCGGTGGCAATATTTTTAAAGGCAGATAAGTTGCTTTGTAAGGCTGAAAGAAGTTTGCTGTAAGATTTTTAGTTTTTAAAAAAGCAAGTAGTCTTGAAAACAGTCTTTGAAATTGCACAGGAGAAATATCCTTGTGTTTTCTTTTATCTCTTCACCTCCTGCTGCATCTTCTCTGTTAAATTCACAGCGGGATGCAGCTGTTCATTAGCTGGGATGGTTTATTTACTACCCAGGCCAATGGCATTTCTCACAGCATGTGCCTTCAGCGTGCTTTAGTACCCTGCAGCAGCCTGAGATGGGCCAGGCAGGTGAAGCAAGCATCCTGGGGTTCTGCTGTCAGCACGAGAGCTTGGGAATAAGTCACGGACTGCTCACGCCCAGTCTGCTGCTCCAGCTACTCAGCCATGCTTATCCCCTCTTGTGTGTGTCCGTTTTCCCCATTCCCTGGAAATCCATGCTCATTTTCTGTGTGTGGTTTATCTCGTCCAACTTCCAGAGAAGCCTGGTCTTCAGGACAGTCGCTTTTCACCATCCTAAATGTCCAAGGCTGCTGGGGAGCAAAGGGAAAAGACAAATGCCTTGCCAGGGAGATCCTAGTAAGTGGGTTGTGTTCTTGATCTGTGCTGCTTCTTCCAGGTTGCTGACAGCGCAAGAAGACAGGCAGAGGGAGAATGCCCTGCAGCTGGAAGATGTCAGCGGGAGGAAAGGGTGCTGCACATAAGGCACATCAATGTGTCAGCAAGAGGCATGTGCCAACACTGTTTCCTGAAGCTAGGGTTCCTTTCAACCAAGCCAAATCTGATGGTATCAGCTTGGGGAAGCTGCAGCTTTTCCCCACCTGGGAATTTGAAGGCACTAAATCAGGCCAAAACGTGCACGTGATCTGCACGGTTCCACGTCCCAGCTCTGCACGCAGCTCTGCTCTCTGGAGGCCTCTGCTTCTTTTGGGGAATTCAGCTGGTCTTGGCTAACAGCACAAACTGGGCTTTCTGTCTGGAGAAGCCACCAGTGAAAGGATGTGAGAGGACAAAGTCTTCTTCCTTTTCTTTCTGGCAAAGAAGCGGCCCAGCAAGGAGAGCAGAGGATGTGGTGGTTGCTGCATTAAATAGAATTTTAGTGTAAGAGATGAAGAAATTACATTAAATGTGGGCTAGCTCTAGGTAGTGACCCATTTGTCTCAAAAAGCAACATCTCCTCTTGGTTCTGTAACAGCAGAGCCCAGCTGGAAGCCTCCATCGGTTCCTGTAAGATCTGGACAGGGCTCTTTATTTACTGTGAAACTAGGTTTGATTTGCCAATAGTGCGTGTAGTTGATTCCATGTATGGATATTGTATGAACTGATAAAACGGGTCATCCCACTGGTTTTCTTCCCTTTGTTATGCTAATGGACCTTGCCACTGTCCTCTCCTGTGGAGCAGGTGCCCTGGGACCCTCCAGTGCTGCTGATGCATAACCTGGTGCAGGAGCTGTGCAGTGTGGACTGGAGGGGCAGGCAGAGCCTATTTTAAGGCTGAATGCTGCCTCTTTCCCCCCATTCTCTGATCTTTTCCCAAAGAATCTCCAGCAGCTGGGAACTGACTGACCTGCAGTGTGGAGAGATTCCCACCCTTTAGCTCGACCACAGTGCTTTTGAACGCACTCAGGCTGGAAGCACAAATGAAATGTACCTAGTGGAGCTTTCTCTCGTGGCACGCTTCTGTGAGACCCTCGCCTTCCTTGAGAAGGGCCTGAGAAAGAGCAGGAACATGCTCCCATTGGGAAGGGGCCTTCTTGTCACTATGGAGTGGGGCAAAGCAGGGCGAGGGGAGATGTGGGCTGAGATAGGAGCTGGTTCCAGAAGTGTGGGAATATCCGATGCAGGAAAAGCGCCCTGAGTCATCTGCAGCCCATCAGTGTTAGAAAGAATTTCCATGGTTCCTCCCTGTGCCCTTTACTCCTGATAGGAAAGAGGAAGTTTTTCTCTAGAAGAGCAGAATTCCTGACTAAAAGGAATAGCTGAAAGTCATAAGCTGCTGTTCAGCCCTTGCTGCTGGCTGGCTACAGTTCACACTGTGTTTAATGGCAGTACCACCTTCCAGAGACTGGGAGTGGGTTAGAAGAGGTCCAGAATGAGCCGGGGCTGCTGATGTGGAGTCTGGAGTAACAGCAGCAGTGCTGCCAGTGCAACTGCTTGTATCTGGGAAGGGAAATCCTCTCTGTGTTCAGAAAGTGCCTGTAATCTGGTCACAGATGCAGCTTTCCAGCTTTTTCACCATTGTGGGCACAGGCATTATCGCCTGTTTGAACAGGTCAAACCTACAGCCCAAGCTGGGGGAGCTGCTGTCCATGACTCCTCTGCACCATGCTCCAGTTGCAGGTTAGTAAGGAGTGCTGCTGACTGACAACTGGCATCTTTGGCCAGGCAACATTTCCTTCCCTGCAGCAGCGGGATTGGGGAAGTTGATGCTGAAGGAATTGAGCAGCAGCCGCTTTGGGGTGCAGGCTGGGAACACGCTTCCCTCACTGGGTACAGAGCGTGTCGGAGACAAAGGCATCAAATACAGACACACACCAGCAACAGCTACCATGTGTTTGGGTATTTTTACTGTACAACCTTAAGCATCTTTTCTTAGTGTGCAGAGCGGAGTACAGGCAATAAAGCAGCGCTGTCTTAGAAATGCCTGTGTGGAGAGAGGGGTTTTTATTTTTCCAGGTGCTGCAAGAGATTCAGCCTCCTGTCTTTGGTTGCTGCTTGTAGCGTGACTTCCCCTCCTTGCTGCGCAAGAAGTGCTGAGAAGTCTGTCCCCACAGTGGCACAAACAGGAGGTCTAGAAGCAGGGGAGAGTTGATGAGGAGCCCATGTCTTGGAGGCAGTGCAGGAGCAATTTGTCTCCAGTCTTATTTTTTTACTGCTTTCAAGCAGTCAGAGTCCAGCTGGTCAGGGAGGAAAAAAAGGGGAGATGCTTTGGCAGTGTCCCGGGCAGTGTGCAGTGCTTTCAGAGGGGGCACCTTCTCACCCTGTACCTATATTTGCAGAATTAAACATTTATTTTGATAATGTCCCCTGCTTTAATAATGTCACTAAAGTTAGGAATGGGGTGGCATTTAATCCTTGTGCCCTGGCACGGCTCCAATGGGATGTTTGTACATTACAGAACTAATATCTCTGCAGCTTCAACCCAAGAAATTATTACTCATTTCCTCTGCTATTAATTGCTAGCTCATTGTAACATCTTTTTTTAGCAGGAACAGGGTGGACTTTTGTTGCAGCCATGACAAAGGGGCATGGAGTTTGAGCAGGTCACACTTGGACAATAAGCACCAGGGTGGGGTTTTGTTTTTTTTACTGGATGGTCTTTTGTTGTCTTGGTGCACATCATTTAAATGTCCCGTTGGAAGACCCAGACGCTTTCAGTCTTGAGGGGCATGTTATTAGTTTTTAAACCTGTCTGGTAGCAGACCCAAACTAGACCAGACTTTCTACAAACTTCCCAATTTTACTACTCCTGTGGTTTAACCCCAGCCAGCACGCAGCACCAGGCAGCTGCTCGCTTGGTTCCTGCCCTCCCAGTGGCATGCAGAGAAGTGACAAAGTAAAACTCGTGGCTTGGGATAGGAATAGTTTAATAAATAAAATATATTCTTCTTCATTATTTTATTATTATAACAAAAAAGAGTGAAATAAACACCATGACAAGTGTTGCACAAGGCAGTCACTCAACCCCGCTGACTGATGCCCCAGCAGCGCTTTCTGCTTCCCCCTCCCCCGCCAACTTCACCCAGTTTATATACTGGAGATGATGTGCTATGGTCTGGAATATCCCTTTGGCTAGTTCAGATCAGCTCTCCTGGCCACGCTGCCTCTCAGCTCCTTGTGCTCCTGCTCACTGGCAGAGGATGGGAAACTGAAAAACTCCCTTAACTTGGGATCAGCGCTACTGAGCAACCACTAAAACATCAGTGTGTTATCAACGTGATTCTCATACTAAATTCCAGAACAGGGCAGAGGAAAAATGTTTCCAAGGTGGGATAACTCCCCTAATATTGCAATGATGGTTATGAACAATACACTAGTTTGCAATCTCGGCATCATTTTCTGGATTTTCTTCCCACTTTCCTGTGGGCGTTGTAGAATTAAGGGCCATTTCAGTCACTATTGGCCCTTGAAGACACATCATGTCAATTTGGAAGGTGGAATTGGTTTTGCTTTCTTAGGAGAGCACCCACTGAGATCCTAACAGGTACATTCTGCGCTGTAGCTTTTTCTGTTTAAAGCTTTCATCGGACTTTGTCTATTAATTGTTCCCCCCCCCCCCCAATTCTCTTCAGCCTTCTTTCTAACCCTTTGTTTTCAAGAATTCAGCAAAACACGGAGCATGAATTTCTGGACAGATGATCAGGAAAAGTGGGATGGTTGGGCTCCATGATCTTAAAGGTCTTTTCCAACCGAAATGATTCTAGGAACTCCAAAGGACAGTTCCCATTTACAGCCATTTAATCAGTCCCTGCCACGGGGATCATACAGTCTCTCTCACATTATTTTCTGTGCTGTCACCTTCTTCTGTTAGTGTTTTTTCATGCTCTTTGGACTTGCTCATGGCTTAGTCAATGTATATATATTGACTAAGTAGTAAACCTAAGTATAAATGCATCTCACAGCTCATGCTCTACACCTTTAAACTCTCTCCTTGGACATCTGCTTGGTGCTAATGGATCCACAGTCCTGCAGCTTACAGCTTCGTTAGCTCTTTGAGCCACTGCCAGTCTCCTCATTACTGATCTGGCCGTTTCTGAGTCACACGGAAATTTTGGTTGGCGCAGCTACAAAAACTGGGCTCCAGCCTTGTCGGGCCCGCAGGGCACACTCAGTGGGCGCATCAAGCCGTGGGGCTGAGGAGAGAGGAGCTTGATTAGCAAGGGTGATTTCTAAATTGGGCACATGGGTGGGAGAGGTTGTGTCACAGTGAACACCCAGAAGGTCCGAAGCTGGCATCTTCCTTCCCTCCCTGCTCGCGTCTCCTCTCTTCTTATCCACCCCTAAAAAACCGTGCGATGCTCTCAGGGGAGCGGGCAGGGTCCTTCTCCCGGGAGCAGCGAGGGGAGGAATTTGGGCTGAAGCTGCCCTGAGGTAACGGGAGGATGAGGTAGCGCGCCAGTCGGGGCCTGAACCCGATTTACAGTATGTTTCATGGAAAACTCTTTTAACAAGCAGCTCTGACTCCTTATAAAGTTTAAAAAAAAAAAAAGTGTGGGGGGGAAGCAGCTGCAGCTCGGAGTTTGCCGCAATGTCCACAGCCTGCGGCAATGGACCGCCGGAGAGAGAGCGGGGTGATCGCTGCCAGGGACGCGGTGTGGCTGGGCCCGAACCGCTCCGCACGGGGCCCGCCGGCCTCCGGGACCGCTTGTTTTGCAGGAAAAGAGACAGCGACGGCGAGGCGAGGCGAGGTGACGCGAGGTGAAGCCGGGCCGGGCCGGGCTGGGCCGTGCGGGGGCAGCGACAGCGCCCGCCGAGGCACCGCCCGCGGGGCGTCCCGGGCCGGGCCGGGCTGGGCTGGGCTGGGCTGGTCGCACCGCCCTCCCTCGCTGCCTTCCCCTCCTCCTTCCCTCCCTCGCAGCGCGGCAGGTCGGGGCGTGAGGCGGCACGGAGCGGTCTGGTCCGGCTCGGCTGGCTGCGGAGGGGTGAGGCGGGGCGCCCCGACATGGCGGCCGCCCGGGCAGGGAGAGGGGGAGGAAGGAGAGCAGGGGGCGCGGGTCCCTCGTCGCCGTGGGGGAGCGGGGGCGACGGAGGGGCTGGGGAGGCCCCTGACAGCGCGGCCGGGGCGAGGGCGAGGGCGAGGGCGGGCGGAGCTGCGGCTGCCCGCGGGGCCCGCTTGGCGCAGCCGGGCTCAGCCGCGCTCCTCTCCCGCCCGGCCGGGCCGTCGGTACCTGCCCGCGGCCACCTCCATGTTCCGCTTCCCTGTCAGCGCCCCGCGGCGCCCAGCAGCTTCACAGCCCCTCGGCTTCTCCATTTGTCTGGTCTGGGGTTTGGTTTCTTTTTTTCGTTTATTGGTTGTTTTTCTTTACAAAGTGCTTTAACCTGTTGCGGGGTGGGTGTGCCGGGAGCCTCGGGCAGGGGGTGCCTGGGGAAAGGTGCTGTGAACGCTGCCGTAACCTCGTGAAACGAGGGTTATCTCCCTCTGCCTTTTGTTCGGCTGTGCGAACGAGCCTTGGCCTTTGCGTGGGGCTTGGAGGGCCCTCGGAGGCCGAGGAGGGGAGAGAGAGCCCTTGTTTACCAGAAAATCCCGGCGATGTTCCGTTCCTGCCGTGGTGGCGGTGGGTGCTGGTTGCACTGCAGCGTGCCTGCCCGTGAGGAGCCTTTCCCAGTAGCCTTGGCTCCATCTCATTTCGGAGTAATATAAACTGCTGTACGTTTGAAAAGATCCAGACTTCCTGAGGGCTTTTTTCAATCAACCTGTTGCACTTTCCTGTTGAATTTTAGCAATCTTTATTTCAGGCTATTCTGTAGCATCACTTAAATTGCGCTGCTTCGTTTCTTTTGCCCCCCCCGCAGCACCTCCTGGCTTGCTTGGAGGTACCCAAGGTGCCTGCTAGGACAAGGGTTAATTAAAATGGCATCTCGTCCATCAGAGGTAATGCCCCACGGTGACCGTTTTGTTGAAGCAGTTTTGAAATAAGTCCCTTTTACCAAAAATGCGTTTTCTTTGCCACCTCCCAGGCCGTTGCTTAGGTTCTTAGGGCAGCTTTTTGTGTGATGGGGTGTCTACCACCTGGGTGTGTTGAGGCTGAATTGTCTCTTGTCATCAGTCAGAACAAGGTCCATCCCACCTCCAGCACGACTCTCACTGCTACCGAAGAAGACAGCCTGTGGTGGATGGAGCAGAGCATCTGTCTTTTCCAAGCTGCTGCAGTGCAAAATGGAAGCTAGAAAAGTTCCAGTACGTTTAGACCCTCTGAAGGACTTTCTGTGCCTAGGACAGGCAGTTCCCAGTCTCCAAATAGCTGGAAGCTGGGCAGTGTTTGGGGCAACTTCACTTATGCGTTACCCCGGGGCCCTGTCAAAAGTAACGCTGCTCGCATGGGTGGGTCTGGGCTCTGGGTTGCTACAGCTGCTGTTGGGTTCTAGTGCTTTGAGTCAGATGTCCTTGCTGAACACTTGGGTTATGAGTCGGAAGGGTTAGCGGCTTTTGAGCTCCTCCATGTAACTGTCCTGGGACCACATCCTCACTCTGTAGTTTCCTGGTAAAAGGAAAAAAAACTTTGAGTTCCTGACCTGGATGCCTGTCCAGCTGCTGTATTGCTGCAAAAAGCATATTTTGTTCCAAACTGTCACATATATTGAGTGGCCTGTGGCTTTTTTTGAATAATGACTTACTTTCTTGGTAGAGACCTGTGATGGAGGAGGATGACTCCCCCAGTCACCTGATAAAACCAGCAGTCTCTGCTGCATATTGACACCAGTAAACAATAAGAATGTGCCTTTCTGTGTGCTTGAGATGATGCCCCGTGTAAGACATGTCATTTTACTCTGGAGTCTGAGGTGGTTAGTCTGTCCTGCGGTATGTTTTGTAGGAGCTCAACAGCCAAGTTTTCTTCCTCCTGTCTGCAGGCAGGTGTGTTAAATGAGGGTTTGTTCTTAGTGCAGAGAGCAGAGCACTAAATGGAACTTTGACAGCCCAGCTGGGGCTGTGGCTCTCCTCTTGGACCTAATACAAAAGCTATTTTCTGAGTGAGCAAGGAAGGCCAGTCCAAGAAGATTTCTCTCCAGTGCTTTAGCTTCACAGCCCCCTTGTGCAGAGGGGATGTCTTAGGCCAATTTGCAGATGGGCAGGACTCTGAGGCTTCTCCTCAAGCATAGTAAGGCACGTACAGCTGAAATCTCTGCATCAGTGCGGCCTCCAGAAGTTTGTGTCGATGAGGGTTGAGAGATTCTTCAGCAAGAGGGTGGTGGAAGAAAGCTGCTTGTATTCCCTTGTCAAGCCAGAGTGCTAGGTGGGGGTGGCTGGTCGAGTGCCATCCATCCCCATTAGGAAGCTTCCAGCAGGATTATTTTATTGTTCCCAGTAAATAAAAGTTGTAGCACAACTCTTGCTGTTCCCATTGCACATACACAGACCGGGTGACAGCTCCCTTGCTCTTGAGACAGCCCCAAAGGGGTTGACTGGTGAGCTGCATCTCCTCTAATTGGGCCATCCCACAGGTAAATTCCCTCACTGCTTCTACCAACTTTGGCTGCTGCTCCGAGGAGTACGTTGGGTTACTTGTTACGCGTAGGAGGAGAACAGGTGTTGACACGTAGCATCTCTATCCCCATGTACATCTGTATGTGGCCAACTGTCCCGTCTGACCTATGCAGGTGATGTGGGCAACCATCCTGTCCCTCTGTTTCTCTTGTGCTTTCTGTTTAAGACAGAAGCTTAGAAAGATAAAGTGATTGAAAAAAACAAAGAGAGGAGCTGTGCTTTTTACTGTCCCAGTTTACTACTGCTATCCCCAGTGGCCTCATCAGTCTTGCTCTTGAAACCTCCTGAGAAGATGCCCTCCCACTCCCCACCTCTACGCTGTGCTCCTGGACTCAGCAGTGAGTTATCTCCAGCTCTCCCTGAGCGTGTGCACCAACAGCGAGGGCATGGAGAGCCTGGGGCAGGGAGGCTCCTGGAAGTTCCAGCTGGTCTCAGCTTCCTTGCCTGTGAGGAACAGTCTTCCTGGGTGTTTAAAAAACTGCAAGATCCTGAAGGAGAAGAGCAGGTCTCTTGCTCATCTTGCCCTTCAGACCCTGAACGTGATTTTCATCTTGCCGCAGCAAAGGCAAAATGAAAGCAGTGTCACTGTAAAATCACCCCGTTTTCCCACTCCTTTTTTCACACATGCATTTTGACAGAGCTTTCCCTCAGGACAGTGACCACCTTCCCAATCTGTGAGAAATGTGCTTTTTTCCCTGCCTGACGCCAGGTCATGGCAGGAGGAAGAATAGGGCTGAGGGCTGGGGATGAGATGCTTATCAGTTCTGTGGAGAGCACCTTGTACCATCGCTCCCCGTGGCACCAGTGCTGTGACAGCAGCACTGCTGATGGCATCTCTCCCACCAGCTCTCTGCTCTGTCCCGCCTGCCAGACTCCTCTGCGTGTGATCTCAACAGCCTGGCATCCCGGGCAGCGAGCGCGGCCAGCCCCGGCTGCTGCGCAGGAACAAAACCGGGCAGAGCGAGCAGGAGGATGACGATGGCTGTCTTGCACTCCTGACGTTCCATGGCAGAGTCAGGGGTGGGGTTTGGGGTCTGGGCCACCTTAGGGTATGACCAGCTTGGTCCATGTTTCTAACGGAAGTTTCTCTTGCTGGTCGGGTGGTTGTGGCTCTCCAGTCTGAGCTGGGAAAATGCTGTGCAGCTCGGGAGTGTGGTGGTACAGACCCCCCTGCCCTGGGAGCTGTTTCAGGCTGTAGTGAGATAAGCTTAACATGAGACTGAAGGTGTAGCTGGCTCCTTAGAAGGATGCCAGCAAGAGTGGCTGCCGTGATGTGCCAGCTGGGGTCTTCCTGGAGTTACTGAGATGGATGGATGGGGGTGTGTGTGTATTTCCTGAATGGTCGTGGTGGACGCTGTTGGGAGGCAGAGTTACTGGTTTGGTGGGATAAGGAAGGACATTAGGAATTCTTTTCTTTGGAAGTGAAGGGAGGGTCTTTGGCAGCAGCTGTTTCAATTCACAGAATCACTACGGTTGGAAAAGACCTTTAAGATCATCAAGTCCAACCATTATCTAACTCTACTAGGGCCACTACTACACCATGTCCTTAAGGGTTCATTTAGGTATTGGCACAGCCACTGGCAGCAGGGTCCAGCCAACCAACTGCAGTTGTGACCATGCGGGGAGGGGCAGTGTGTGTTTCCAGCACCTGCACAGCCTCACACTGAGTCGCTTTTTCTACCTGCTGAGCATGTGTGTAAGAGGTGAGAGCACTCAAGTGAGGGAGCATGGAGGGTGTGAGATGTGGCCTTCTAAAAGAGGTGGAAATGAGATGTGTGGGAGGCGCAAGAAGGGACATAGCTCAGACCTGTGGGTTGTTCCTGGCAGAGGCTTTGTAAGAAAAAAACAATCTAGAAGTAGGTGACGTAAAATGTTCGTCTTTGACTGTTGTTTCTTATCCGTTGCTGGTGCCAGATCTGAATGCAAAAGGAGCAAAGTTCAGTTTCCCAACCCAGGTTCTCTTTCCTTTTATAGGAAAGAAAACAGAGCAGTGAGCAACTGGTTTTAAACAGAGCAGTGGGCGGCTGGGGCCATGGGAAGAGTTGTGAGGCTCTACCTAACTGCCTGTGCTTCGCTGGAGTTTGTCCCTGTAGCTGCAAAGTGGAAGGAGAAGAAGCTCCTAAGAAGCTGAAATCTGCAGCGTGTTTCCCAGATGTCTTTGTCATGGTAGGACAGGGACATTTTGAGAGGAGCAAACATCTTCTGGAGATGCTGTGTGAGAAAGATCTGGCTGTACTGTCCAAATGGGTAAGGTGAAAGAGTGTCTGGTACCTCGCCCTGGATTGCTTCTGCCCTGTGCGGGAGAAGCGGACAAGGAGAAAGACCGAGCAGCTAATGACTGTTGTGCACTCCTGGCATTGCATGGCAGAGTCAGGGGTGGGGTTTGGGGTCTGGGCCACCTTAGGGTATGACCAGCTTGGTCTGTCTTTCTAACAGAAGTTTCTCTTGCTGGTCAGGTGGTTGTGGCTCTCCAGTTTGAGCTGGGAAAGTGCTGTGCAGCTCAGGAGCTGTGTTTCAGGTTGTAGTGAGGTCAGCTCAACAGAGGACTGAAAGTGGCTCCTTTGAAGGATGTTGATGTAAGTAGCTGCAGCACACTGGTCTGCTGGGAGAAGGATGGGCAGCCAGGACTTAGGCTCTGTGGAGCTTAATGGAGGCATCCTTGGCAGCCAGAGTACCAACAACAGATTCTTTGGCTCCCTCTCTAATGAGATCCAGTTAAAACTGGCACCAAGAGTGCTTTGAGGTAGGAATTTCTGGAGGAGAGGTTTCTGTTTTGTGTGAGTAGGTCCTGTTTCGAGCCTCGCTGACCTGTTACCTGCCAGAGCAACAGCTGTCATGCCTGCGTGGTTGTTTTCAGGGAGTGCTCTGATCCTCAGTCACCACCACACTGCAACAATAAAGAAAATAAAGAGGAAGGGTGGGTTTGCTCAAATATATACACTAACAGAGCCAGCTGGCAGATGCCACCACACCATGCTGGCATTCCTGGCATGCCAGCGAGTGGGACTTCTGGAGTGTGAGCTGGGGTAGGCGTGAGTCATGGCTTGTGAATGTCAGTATTTCTTCCTAGCTTTGGTGGAATCCAGAAGGGAGGAATTAATACCCTGTATCTTCCCCCCCCCACACTGCCCTGGCAGCAGAGGTGATTTGTTATTTTTCTCTGTGGTTGCTGTAAGCTCCCCCAGAGCTCCCAGAGAGGTGGTGGGGAGCTGCGAGTGCAGGCACAGCAGTGTATGGCAAGCGTGGAAGCTGGGCACGTGGACACATGCATGGTGAGCACTGCCTTGGAGCAACCAGCTCTGGAGTAAGAAGGGGTCTTGAGGGTGTGTGGCTAGTGCTGTGCTCAAGGAGCAGGTGTATGGGAAGGGGTTGGGCTTTGTACTTGTGAGTTTGGCTGTTGTTTCACAGAAGGGATGAGTCCGGTCCTGTGTGCAAGTCTAACTTGCTGAGGAGTTCAGCTGCCAGTAAGCTGGAAGCTGTGGTCAGTTGCAGGTCTCACCTTACTTCTATGGAATAGCCCTCTTCCATATTCTCTGGACTTGGGGGACTTGGCTTAGGTGAGAGGAAAAACTTCTTTGGTGTGAGGGTGGCAGAGCCTGGCCCAGGCTGCCCAGA
This sequence comes from Todiramphus chloris collaris, assembly GCA_025345505.1. Classification (NCBI taxonomy): domain Eukaryota; kingdom Metazoa; phylum Chordata; class Aves; order Coraciiformes; family Alcedinidae; genus Todiramphus; species Todiramphus chloris. The sequence continues at coordinate 13,404,879 of JANVCC010000046.1, forward strand.
GAGGTTGTGGAGTCTCCTTCTCTGGAGAGATTCCAAACACTCCTGGAAACTGTGATCCTGGCCCCCCTGCTCTGGGTGACCCTGATAGGTGGAGCAGGGGGATGGCACCAGATGATCTCCAAAGGTCCCTTCCAACCCACACCGTGCTGAGATTCTGTGAGAGGTCTGCCAAAGGTGAGGTGAAAGATTTGATGTGGTCTCCAGTTTACCTTGTCTACTCAGAGCTGTTTTGGAGGGACAGATTACCTGTTATCAGAAGGACCTCCTTCTCTGTTTGTGGAGTAGAGTCTGTCAGGCTGGTTTCTGTGCCTTGAGTTCCAGTTTGCTGGTTGTTTTCCTCCTAAGCAGGGGCAGAATAGAAGGTCCTGCTGGACTCCTGTGGTCTAGGTGGGGAATGAGGCTGCTCTCAGCCTTGGAGATGGCCAGAGCAGGCTTTTGTGAGGTTCTCCAAGGCCCATCACATGCTCCCAAGTCTTCCCTCCGGTGTGCACAGCGTGTCCCAAGATAGGAAAAAAAGGGAATTTAGACCACTGTGCTTACACCAGGGAAAAATCCTGGGTGCTGACCTCCCTGGGCCATTTGCCCTCGGTATTTTCACAGTGGACATTTAGTATTGACCCAAACACAAGTCAAAGTGAAGGTAGTTGCTCAGTTTCTTCAGAAGCTTTTTTTTTTTTCTGTGTTCTTCTTGGATTTTCTCTTGAGTATTTTTTGCTTTTAATGTTTATAAGTATCTTAAATAACCTCCAAGTGGCCTGTGCTGTGGACTGCTTTTCCATTCTGCTCACTAAGGGCACGGGGTGCACTGAGAGGTGGATAATGAGCCCGCCCGACACCGGATGGTTGCTGTGTTCCCGTCCCTTACTTGCAAAGGAAAATGCTCTGCTGCTTTCTGCTGAGCTCAGAGTTGACTGGGTCTGTGCCAGTAACTCTTGGAGAGGCTCCCGAGGGAATCAAGTATGTGGTTTCTCCCATCTCCTGAAGTCTTCTTGGGTCTTCCTGGTAGTTGGTGGTTAATTCAGGGTGTCACAGAGTTGTAGAACAGACTAAAGGTTAACATTTTAAAGACTAAAAGTAACAGGAGAGCAGCTGGGATGATGCGGTCCCTCTTGACTTGAAAATGGACCTCCAAGGTGGAGGGGGGATTCGTTTCAAACTCCTTTTAGGCTTTCCTGTAACGAAGTTGTTCATACAGTGGTAAAGTAACCGAAGGGGGTGGGGGTTTGTGTGTGATGGAGAGATCCCCTGCAGGATTTCCCAGCTTTGCTTGAAGTCCAAGTGGTTTGTGCTGGCATCTGTTAGAGGAACCCTTTTCCAGTTACTTCACCCTGCCAGCTCTCAGCGAAGTGGATGATAGGCTGAGACAGACTGCCCCAAGTTCCTGTACCCTTCCTGGAGAGCTGCCCTTGACCCGTGTGTCCGGTGGAAGTGGTGGAGAGGACCCGAACCAGCCCTGGGTGCCAGTGCTGGTGCCTCTGCGCGCAGCTCTGGGGATGGACTGTTGGGGTGGGGTGTTGCAGGGCAGTGGCTGATGGCTTGGTGCTGGGGGATTTCTTTAGAGCTGGCTGGCGTGTGCTCTGGGCTCAGGGACTGCTATTTCTCTTCTCCCCTGGCCCCAGCCTTGGCGAAGGGCCAGCAAGTAATTGCCTTGAGGACAGCCCGTGCCTCCCAGTTATTTATTCACATGCTGGTGCCTCCCTGTCAAGTTCTTAGGCTGGTCTAAAAACAGCTGCCTAAATGGTTTTGGTGGAGTCATTAAAACCCACTGCACAAAAGTGAGGCGGAAGGGGGAGGGATGTTTTATTCTTGTCTGGAAGTTGTTTAGTTTTTACTGGAAGAATGGTCCTTTTCAAGGCAGCCCTGAGCAGCGTGGCTTGACCGTTGTTTCCAGCATTGCTCCTATAGCAACAGGGGAGAGATGGCTCCTGTGAACTTGGGCTTGCAGCTCTGGGAAATGAAATGTCATTTAATTTGCCCTTGACTGTGCTTGATATTTGATCTGACTCTAGTAAAAGTGGTTTTAGCTCTGGAGAGGAATAGAACTCCTCAGAGCATTCAGTGATCACTCCAAAAGAGCCTTGGAGACACAGATGTCAGGGATTTATAAGGACTGATGGTCAGAAGAGACTTCTTGGCTGTTCCTGGTGCTTCTATTATCCAAGTGGGTAATTCCAGAGTGTTCCCACATAAGGTGGCCATCCTTGGTAGGATGGGAGGCTCCCAAAGACATCGCCAGTATCTCTCTAGCTCCCAAGCTGGGGTGAGAGCTGCTGTCACCCCGTTTGGTGCCTGCATGACGATGTTGCCTTTCCTGCCGGTGTAGCGGGGCACTGTGGAGTCTCTTGCCCTATTCCTGGCACCACAGGTACCAGCTCTGGTGCTGACCTGCTGAGAGGTTTCCTCTGGCGTGGCTGGCACCAGTCCTGAGCTAATCAGTAGTGTGGCTGGAGCAGTAAAACCATTAACCTTAGTTATGCTCTTCGTGGAGTCAAACTGAGGCAGGACGGCTGAGAGGAATCTGTGGGCTGGCTCTGGAGACTCTTTGCTTGTTTACAGCACAGAAAGTGTGAACAGGAAGAGCCTGCTCCAAGCAAAACAAGTTCTGTGCAAAACCTGAAGCCGGTGCCGGGTTCTTGCACGCTTCTTGCTTTCTGGTGCCGGGTTCTTGCGCGCTTCCTGCTTTCTGGTGCCGGGTTCTCGCGCGCTTCCTGCTTTCTGCTGACGGCAGTTTGGTGTTGTGGGCACAGGCAGGACAGTGCTAAACGTGTAGCTTGAAAACTTTGCACTTCACAGCTTTTCTGCAGTGGTCTCCTGGAGGACAGAGGAGCTCAGTGGCTGGAGGATGGATGTGGACGTGCAAGGAGGGTGAATCCACCCTCTCTTTCTGTCGGGAGAGTCACTTGATCTCTGTGCTCCTGTTACAACTGGATACCTTTTTCTCTTTGTGGGGATGCTTTGAGGGGGCAAAAGATCTTTCAGGCAGTGAGATTATAGAACATCGTGTTATCAAGAGGCTGTAAATGTCCCCTGTGGTGAGGACACACCAGCTGCCTGCCCTCTCTTCCAAAAACTGCTGCGTGTATTTTTGACAGAGGGATTTAAAGTCCCACGATTCATTCATGAGCTCGACGAGGTGAAGTTGATGGTCTGGGGTGGGACGTGCACCTGATACTGCGAAGAGGGTGAAAATCCACCAGATTTAGCTAGTCACCTTTTCACTGCGGAGATTGATAGGGAAGGAAGCTGAAAATGCACTTTGCAATGAGTGACTGTGCCCTAGCTCCTACACGGCAGCGTGTTCTTGGGTTAGTCTTTGCCTGGAGCTCAAACCACTGTGTAAAAACACAGCTCTTTGTAGAGTGAGCAGTTGGTTATTGGTGCAGTGTTACTCAGGGAGAGCTTTGAATTCGGGTACAGAATTGCCTGAATAGGCTTTGGGGGGGTTTTTATCTTCCCTGGAATTTTAGTGCTTGTTGGCCTAGTACTGGCCCAGCTACAGGGCAGGGAGGTTTTGTGAGCACTCCCTGAAAACACCGAGGACCCAGCGGCTTCACTTCTGAGAGCTGAGCTGGAAATGAATGAATAGGAAGGGATCAGGCAGAAAGCTGATTCTGCACAAACTGTTTTGTTTGGAGATGTGTTTCAGTGGTGCTGGTAAGTTCGCCAGTGCAGACAAAGCCCTGCTTTAAAACCAAACAAAAACCTCCTAAGCCCCACAGTGCCTGTGAACAGAGCTGGGCAAATGGAATTTAAAATACCAGCAGTGGGCTGCGGTAGAGTTTGTCTTGTCTGTTGGCTAACCCTGACCTATCTGAACTGTGTTTCTCATCACAGCAAACCCTCGTTGCTACGAGCTCTCTGCAAACACGCGTCAGGCGCTGATTTCTGGTGCTTTGAGTGAGAGAAAAGAAGATGGTTATTGTTCCTCTCCTCAGCTCAACGACTAGTGAAGTGGTTCCTGTGTATAAATAGTGTAAAGTGCTTCAGGCTCCTTCAGGATAAAGGAGGCCTTATGAGCTACAAGGGGACGTTGTTTGAGGCAGAAGGAGTTCCCGTTGGTCGCGCAGTGAGTGCCGGTCTCCGGCCTGCCTTCTGGCTCCGATGGGGACTGGGTGCTTGGAGGGGCTCTCTGCTTCCCTGCTTATCCACTTCTGGGTAGAGCAGCAGACAGGGGCTTGCTGTGTCTGTTTTGGTAGGACCCAAAGGCCTGCGGAGCGTTTCTTCTTTGCTTTGTAGTGGCACAGTGTTAGAGCACAGACACTTGGTCCCAGGCACACTCGATTGCTCTTTCTTTCTCTCTCATCTTTTCTTTTTCTTAACGGTTCTGAAACTGACTTTATGCTAAGGTCCCATTTATCCTCAAGGATCCCAAAGCTGGCCATCGCCTCACCCAGGTTTGGCTAAACCCCTCATAGAACACTTACTTCACAGGCATGTCTGTGGTGCTGAACATGTAAATCCTGGCCGAGTTGGAAATTCATGCTGGTTGTTATTTATGCTTCAGTACGTCCCTCCCCTGGGGACGGAACAGCCTCAAAAAGCTGGGCAAAAGGCTCAGTGCTCTTCTCCGGAGAGACAGCTCTGCTCCCAAAGGACAGGCAGCTCCCTCCTCGGGTGTTTTGAGCACACAGTTCTCCACTGGATATCTGACTGTCATCGAAACCAGCAGGAGTTAAGGGTCTGCATCTCTCTTGAGGGTTTTATGCAAAGTGCAGCAGCCCCAGCCAGGGCAGAGGAAAGGAGGGATTTTGCAGGCAGCCTGTGGGGTGACAGCAGTGCCTGTGGAGATGATGCCTACACCCAGAAGGTACAGAGCCCAGGATGGGATCTTGCTCATCCTCTCTAAGTTCTTTAGAAAGGTGCTTTCCCAGTCAAGAGGCAGGGCCAAGCAAGTTCTACCGAAGATGGCCAAGAGATCTTATTCTTGTAAAGTTGTCTCCAGCTCTCCCAGAACCGCTGTGCACATTCCTGGTAGGAGCAGGTGATGTGACTGGAAGACTTTTGCTTTGTATTACTCGCTTCTTAGCAGCCCCTAGGAGGCTCCGGGTGAGATCTTCTAGGGGCAGATATGGTGCAATGAAGGAGGGGTGACCCCATGCCCTCTGAAGCCTGTAATCAGTTAGTTTAGACAACAGGCAGGAGGAGATTAAGGCATTTTCCAGGCTGTGGTCTGAGGAGTCTCATTCAGCAGTGCCACATGAGTTCATCTTCCGTGGGAAGGGTCAGGGAGGAGGGTCTTGGACCAAAATCTGCTCTGTATGCCTCTCCCACACACAAGTGTGACAGTTCCTGAGAAGGAGCTTCTTTGTCTCATTGGGTGTCTGCTTTGTGTTTTGCCTTCTCCCCAGCCCTACAGGCACAAGTACTTTGACTTTCCAGCATGTTCCAACACGCAGAGGTTAGAAAGCAGAGGGTTCAGCTTTGCATCCTGGTTTGGCTTTCTTTTCTGAAGGGGCAGGAGTGTGGAAGCAGCATGAAGCAGATGGGTAAATGGTAGGGTGTAAGGGCTGCTCGAGGAGAGTCTGGGCCCAGCCTTGGGTTGGAAGGTGCTTCACAAGTATCGCTTTGCGGGTGACTGTGCTGCCTGTGCCTTCCCCCCCAGTTCCTCAGAAAGCTCCCTTATCTAATCTTTAATGATTCCAGGGCTTTGCTTGGCCTGCTTCTCAGTAACTCAGGTGCAGGGATTTCCAGTGTTTCTCTCAAGAGATGTTTTTGTGGTCTGGAGGCTACGCAGCGATGTGAATCACCAGGTTTCTGGCTGTTAGCAGAGCACTGCTTTCCACGGGGAATGGAAGCACGGGTTAATCCAGGCTGATTGTGAGTGGAGGTGTGTGGCCCTTACTATGTAGGTAAAGGCCTCCAGGAACCTCCCCTTGAAGGTAACAGGAAGTGGAAATGGTTATGAATTGGGTTAAATTTGATTTGCTAATAAAAAGTAACTTTTTCTTTTCCCATTATCACACCCAGGCGAGTCAGGAAATATTACTGCTCCATATCATGATACGGGCAATAGATAAGAGCTTAACTGTAGGCTGTGAAGTAGGTTAATGTCAGGGTGAAGATCAAAGGGTTATTAACTGTATCCAAACCAACAGGTTAGGGAGGAAGAATTGCCCTCCTCTTCCCCTCTCCATCCTGCTGCCTGCAGTGCCAACGGAAATGGATTGCAGGGAGAATCGGACCTGCCTGCTGTGGGACGAGGACGTGGCAGAGCAAACGAGTGCAAAAAGTTGGGGACCCTCAGTCTTAGAAAAGCAGGGGAGAGAGGGGATGCTGGAGGCCACTTCCAGTACAGCAGGTCCTTGCTGCCTCCTCAGAAAGGACAAGCTGTAGGATAGCCCACCAAGGTTAGAGGGGTGAGGTGCTCGTGAGGGCCCTCAGCCTGTTGCTCTGTGATATGCTGGGCACGCTGGAGCACACTTTGAAGTCTTCTGGAGATGAGCCAAGAGCTTCTGAGGTAATAGGAGCCATGAGGGAAACACGGGTGAAATACCGCAGAGGAATGAAGGTGTGTTCCCCTGCAAAGGTGACATGGCTGCCAGCCCAGCCGAAGAGCCTCTGCAGTGCACGCAGCATGGGCAACTAACAGGAGCTGGGAAGAAAGCTGCTAGATAGCTATGGCCTACTTGCCATTACTGAAACTTGGTGGGATGAATCCCATGACTAGAGGATGGCCGTTAGTGGCTACGAGGTGTTGGGAAGGAACAGGCGAGGAAGGAGGGGCAGAGGGGTTGTCCTCTATGTTGAGAAGTGGAAGGGTGTGGAGAGCTGTTTCTGAAGAATAGACACCAGCCCATTGAAAGCTTATAGATAAGATTTCACAGTCCTGAGCAATCTGCTCTAGTTGAAAATGTCCTGCCCATGTCAGGAGAGTTGGGTCTTGCTGACTTTTAAAGGTCCTTTCCAACTAACACCAGTCCATGATTCTGTGATAAATGTGGTAAAGTCGTAGAGAAATAACTCCTGTTAAGTTTGAAGGCACCTTCCTGTGCCTTCTTGCTTATCAGAGGGAGATTACTGCACATTTGCACTAGGAGATTGGAGCCTTGCTGTAGGAGGGCTGGCAGTGGCAGATGGATTTGGGGGAGCTAACATCAGCAGAACCTCCTGTGGTGCCTGGGAGCTGTGTCTTGGTTATGCTGCAGCATGGAGAGAGGCTGAAGAAAAAGGTGACTTCCTAGCGCACCCTTTTCTCTGCAGAGGTCCTGCTCTGGTTCATGCTCTATATCCTGGGGCTCATAAGCCCTGGGAGCAGAGGATGGATGTACTCAATGAGTTCTGGTACTGGCTGCCCACCACATTCCTCTTCCTGGGCAGTTCCCCTGGGAGGGCTGGAAACAGTGGTCACTTCAGGGCACCAACACCAGCTAGAGCTTCACGCTGCAGAGAAGGGGCTTCTTCCTGAGCTTTCTCGTGGAGGTACTTTCAGGCCTTTTGCACCAGAATGAGCTGTCATTGTGGCGTGTACGCAGCCTTGACAGAAACCATAGCAGCATTTCCAGGATGCAGCAGTGAAAATAAACCTGTTCTGACAGCATCCTCTCATCAGAAGGTCTTTGCACTCCCTGCTGCCCTGGTGTCCAGTACACACCTTGCAGTTCAATCGAATGTGCTCATGAGGTGTATTCTGAAATCATGCTCTCTCTGTGGAAAGGAGGACTTGATGGTGGAAGCATATTGTCAAATATTGATTCCCAGAATAATCTTTGATTTGCTGCATCTCTCTCATCTCTCCTTCCTCTCCCATCTTTCTGCTTTCCAGAATTGAGCGGAGTACCAGAGCCAGCAAGAAGAGCGGGGGTGGAAGAGAGCACTTGAAGAGCACTGAACCATTTGCAGCGGTGCTGTGAACCTCTTTGGTGGTGAAAGGTCAGTGTCAAAACTGTTAACCCACGTTGGCTATCGGTTTGGGGTGGATAATAGCAAATCAGGGCTCTTCACCTGCAAGTTCCTCATCCTGTAGACTCCTGGAAAGACTTCACTTGGTGACTTCTGGCTGCTTTCTGGGCTCGGTGAGATGTGCTAGCAAGTTGCTAAGCACCTGGAGGCCTTTTCTGAGGATGTTCAGTGGGGCAGGTAAAGCAGCTGTGGTCACATTTTCATCTTACAGACACAGGGAACTCGGAGAGGCCTTTGCTTTCAAAGGCTGGAATTCAGCTTTGCTGGAGATTTCAGGAAGTTTGCTCAAGATAACATTCCTGGCCCATACCCACTCTGCACGTACCGAGGGGAGAATGTCTGCTGTGGTTGCTGAGAGCTGCCCCAGGCCCCGCTCAGACACACTCCAGCAGTGCCCAGTGCCTGTGTGAGCTGGCCATACTGGGGGACTCGCAGCCCTCTGGGAGCTGCGCTTCACAGCAGCACAGGCACAGTGGGATTTCCTGCAGCAAACCTTCCTTGGGCGTGCTGGCAGAGATTCACAAGTTACCTCACTTCTGGCAGCTGTCTGGAGATAGACGTCACTGATGCGTTGATACCGGTTTCCTTGCTATCACTCAAAAATCAAGCCTTAAAAATAATGATTTCATGGCCTGGGAGCGATGCCGTTTGCTTTGGCGCTTCCTTGCCTGTCAGACGCTGCTGTGGGGCTGGTTGTGCAGCAGCAGCCTGCAGGCCTGGTTAATTAACTACTGTTACTGTGCAGGTTGAGGCAAATGTACCAAGCGACGTCTGCGCTGACTAAATGAATGTCTAGGCAGCAGGAGGGTGTGTGTGCTCGTGTGCGCACCACGTGCTTTGGGAGCTGGGGTGTGGGTGCATTGCCTGTATGTGCCTCTGGGCCTGCAAATAAAAGTCAGAGAATCAGAAAATGGTTTGGGTTGGAAGGGACCTTAAGGATCATTGAGTTCCAGCCCCCCTGCCATGGTCTAGTGGGAGGTGTCCCTGCCCATGTTGCTCAAAGCCTCATCCAATCTGGTCTTGAACACATCGAGTGGTGGAGCATCCCCAGCTTCCCTGAGCAACCTGTTCCACTGTCTCAGCACCCCCAGAGTGAAAAGCCCAAGGAAACCAAGTCATGGAATGATTTCACTTCCAAAGTGCCCCCGGCCTTGCCCAGCAGTCAAGCACCATGGGTTCTTATCCAGCTGGGAGGTTGTGGTTTGCAGTCAGGCAGGGCACAATGAGCTCACTCTTTTTCCATTTCCAGGTTTGGTTTTTTTTTTCTTTTTGAGATGTTTGTACAGGTGGATTATCCACCCCTTCTTGCTCTTGATGTACCTGCTTCACTACCACTCTATTCTCTCCTGCTTCATTACTGACATCTTGCAGTCTGGGATGGATTTGAGCCAATATGCCTCCTGAATAGTGGCCAAAATGGCTTTACCGGTCCTCTGGTTATAAGTATGGATTTTACTGACTCCAAAAGAGGTTGTTCCAGTTCCCTGACCAAAGTAGCCTATACTGGCAGAATTACTTTGTAGGCAGTGAAACGGGGTTGCTGTAGGGCTTTGGCCAAGACATGTCCCCTGGAGCCTGTTGTGCCTCGCAGCTGGCATTCCTCAGGGGAGATCTTTACAGGGTTTGGAGAAGATGACGGTCCTCCACTGGGGAGGAAGAGCAGAGGCGAGGGGTAGACTAAGGGACTGGACCAAGTGAACTTCATTATGGAAGTGCTTTTGGTCTTCTGACCTCTTTTTCAGTTAGCAGGGCGCTGCCTGGTACAAAGCTCGTGTCTAATTAATTTTCTGCATCTTCTGACCACTGGAGGGCTTGTGCATAATTGTTGATGTGATTCAGATTAGACCTTTGCCTTGGTGTTTTAAAATAGAATATAACTGCGTGTGTTAATTAGTGTTGCTGCTTCTTGTGTGTTTTTGGGAGTGATTCCTGTCACTTCTGAGGGGCTGTTACAAAGGGGTGATGGTTTGAAACTAAAAGAGGCAGATTCAGACTGGAGAGAAGGAAGAAATTTTTGATGCTGAGGGTGGTGAGAGCCTGGCCCAGGTTGCCCAGAGAGGTGGTCGATACCCCATCCCTGGAACCATTGCAGGTGAGGTTGGCTGGGGCTTTGAGCAACCTGCTGGAGTTGCAGATGTCCCTACTCCCTGCAGAGAGGTTGGACTAGATGACCTTGAAAGGTCCCTTCCCACCCAAACCAGTCAGTGATTCTATGATTGTGGCTCCATTCTCCTCTGCCTGGGGTCTTTGGGAAGGACATTTCACCAGGATCTCCAGCCCTCACTTGTTTTCCCTGAGGGCCAGTGTAGCTCCCTACAGCCTGGCCCAGACTTTGCAGACCACCCCATGCGAGGCAAGGAGCACAGACACAGACCTTCCAGAAAGAGCTCCTGGAGAGAGCTGCTTTCCCGGAATCGCTGGCTGGTGCGTCACCAAGCTCCCAGAGGCAGCCAGCTCCATCCGCTCCGCTCCTGGCGAGGCAGGAGAGATCAAAGAGGAGACAGCCCTGATTGCTGCCTGACTCACGGGCTGCCATTGCTGCCTGAATCCCCCTGCTGCATAAACCTGCAGCTGTTCCCTGCCAGCCTCCCCGAGCAGACGGGTCCTGTCGCCGCCTGAAAGGCCCGCGTGCCACGCTCGGTGGAGCGGGACCTGCCGTCGCCAGGGCAATTTCAGACTGGCTGTCAGCTCGGCTCTCTGCCTGCCCAGTCCTCACCCACAACAAAATGCAGCTCGGTCTGGGGGTTCTGAGCTCTAGGATCAGAAGGAGGGACAAGTTAACATCCCTCGCTAGGGCCCAGCACTGGCTGTGTGCTGATAGCTGGAAAGAATCCACATTGATAAAATGAACAGCTTGGGTCTCAAACTGTTATCTTCGTATCTGTACTTCCTTGTACTACTGATCCTTTTAAACTCTGGACAGAAGGCTTTTGAGTGGGAGTGCTGCTGTTAGCTGCACTGGAGCCTCCCCTGGAGACACCAGCCACGTCACAGGGCAAGGGAGTTCTCAGCGAGGGCTGTGAGCCAGGCTCGCAGCCTCTCTGGGCCCGTGGCTTTGTACAGATGGGTGCTACTCTTTCTTTCCTTGGGTGTTTCACTCCATGGTCCCTAAAGTCTTCTCTTTCTGTTCTGTTCAATGCCTGGCTTCTCTGGACTCTAATCCAGCACGGCGCCTGTATAATCAGGACTCTGTCCACTCTCCACTGCTTAATAACAAGCACAAAGAAAATAAGGGTTGCTCGTTTGAGCTTAAAAATCTCAGGGCCATGAAAAGTGATGTCCTAAGAAATTTTATTAGAGGCAGTGTTTGACTGGATTGTACCAGATGATCTTTCAAGGTCCCTTCCAGCCCTTAACATTCTGTGAATAACCTGTAGTGGGGTTTTTTTTTGGTGGAGGACATACTTGGAGGGGAAGGGGGGAAAGATTCCCGAAATCCTCTGGAGCAGGAGGGGAACTGGGCCAAGGAGCCAGCGTTGTTACTGTCCCCTGACTGCTGGTGCCACGAACCAGGCTCATGCTCGGCAAACCTGTGGTGCCTTTTTCTCTGCCTCTGGCCCCGGTGGTAGAAAGCGGTGAGCAAAAAGCCAAGCGCAGCCCTCAGAGCCCTGTTACTGGAGGGCATCTCTCGTGGGCTGAGGTCCCTGGTTGGGGTTGTGTGTGGCAGTGGGAGCCTGCTTGCTGCTGCCGTCCTGGGCTGTGGCTAAACGAAGCCTCCGGGGGCTGGAAATCTGTCGCCTTCCACAGACGCTGCGTGTTCTCGCTGGGAGCGTACGAGTCTGCTCAGCCTGTATGGTACCACCAGCAGCCAGCCCTCCCCACCGCCCCGGGCCTTCCTCTGCTGCCACACCGTAATTAATCTGAGCGTTGCTGGAGGTGCTGATCTCTCGTGAAGATAACTGAAGAGTTATTCTCCTTGATATGTGCCACCATCTCGGAGCTGCTCCCTCTGCCAGTGAAACAGCCTGCTGCTGCCAGATGTTATTCCAGAGAAAATGTTTTCTTGTGATGGGGCCCGGGCCCGGGTGGGACTGCTGGTGTGTTCTCCCCCTTCCCTTTCATTTTAGCTTCATTTATTAGTTTCTAGAGTGCGGGCCTGGCTGGCGTTTTCGAGCGAGCTGGCGCAAAGTGGAAGGAAACAGTTCCCTGCGAATAAAACCCGCTTCTGCTGCAGAAGGAGCAGCTGCTGTTGCCAGCCTTGGTTCTCCTGGCTCCAAAGCCAGAGGGTAGCGATGCAGCAGCAAAGATAACGCCGCCTGACCCAGCCGGGCAGGCAGTGGCTGCACAGCCTGGCTCTGCGTGCCCGCCGCTCGCCCTCCTCGCCGCCGGGTGTTCTGCCGGGGGTTGCTGAGGTAGGTGAGGGGCTGTGCAGCGCGGCTGCGGTGCAGCTGCCGTGGGGCTCCGCAGGAAGCTCGCGTCGCTTGTGGGAAGAAGCTTTGTAGTCTATGTGAGAGTGAAGTCCCTGCCACTGGAAAAGGGGAGAGACTGTAATCTGCCTCCTGCCAGGGAAACGGCCACTTGAGGAAAGCGTTCTGCTCTGGTACAGTTGTATGGTGTTTGCATCGTTCCTTGCTGGATGGGAGGGGAGGAAAGGGATGATTTTTTAAATTTGAATGCAGGAAAGATGGTGTGGATTAGGGAAGAGTATTGCCCTGCACCAGTACAGGTGAGGAGCTAACGTGCTAGAAAGCAGCTCCATGGAGAAGGACATTGGAGTCCTGATGGATGATAAGTTCTCTTGTAGCCAGGAAGGCCAGTGGTGTCCTGGCGTGCATTCAGAAGAGTGTGGCCAGCAGCTCAAAGGAGGTTCTCCTCCCTCTCTACCCTAGTGAGCCCATATTTGGAGTAGTGTGTCCAGTTATGGGCTCCCCACATCAAGAGAGATGGGGAACTACTGGAGAAAGTCCAGCAGAGGCTCCGAAGATGATGAGGGTGCTAGAGCATCTCTGTACTGGGAGCCCTGGGGCTGTTCAGCTGAAGAGAAGCCTGAGAGGGGATCTGATCAGTGGACCCCAGGGGGCAAGCAGATGGGCCCAGACTCTTTTCAGTGGTGCCCAGTGACAGGACAAGGGGCAACAGGCACAAACTGGCATGCAGGAGGTTCCACCTGAACAGGAGGAGAAACTTTGCTGTGAGGGTGGCAGAGCCTGACCCAGGTTGCCCAGAGAGGTTGTGGAGTCTCCTTCTCTGGAGAGATTCCAAACCCACCTGGACACTGCGATTCTGGGCCCTCTGCTCTGGGTGACCCTGCTGGATGGAGCAGGGGGGTGGCACCAAATGATCTCCAGAGGCCCCCTCCAACCTGCACCATGCTGGGATTTCATTGCAGTACTGAAGTGCCTCCCAGGTGCTTCTGGCAGCGATGCTCTGAGTGGTGCCTTTGTCCCATCTGCCCGGTCAGGCAGTGGGGAGAAGTGTTTCTGGAGAATTTCAATCTTTCTGGCATCAAGAGGAGGCAGTGAAGTGATGTGGAGCTGCACTTGCTTCAGATCTGCTTCTGAGAAACCTGCTCAAGAGTGTAGCAGGTCTGTAACACTGATCCAAGATGAGCTGCTGTGCGTTGCATATCTGCAGTGGGGTTTTACGCTGTCGTATCATCTGCAGTTATATTTCTTCCTGTGAGTAGCTGGGCTGGCTTCCCTAGAAGACAGCTGGCCAGTGGGAAGGGCCAGGAGAAAGAAGTAGGGAGACGAAGAGACTTGATTACCCCAACATATTGCTGGGGTTCAAAAAGGACCTGGCATTTGAGCAGGTAACAAGTACATTCCCAGTTACAGCTGTAAAGATTAAAACTACTCCAAACCCAGTGGGATCTATTTAAGGCAGTTGTAACTAATTCCAGTGAGGAAGAATATTCTTTGGAGTCAGATTATTCCCTAAAGGTTGAAGAATGACATTTCCGTTGCCAGCTTCTGAAGCAGCAGTTGCAGGCTGCTGTCAGGAGCCAGGATGAGGATTTCATTTATTTCAGTTCAAATGGGAAGAAGTGAGTGTGAACTGCACTGGAATTTCCTCCCTGGAACACTGATAGCTGCATTCAGCGGTCACAGTTCAACAACTGAACGTTGCTTGTTGAACTGTGATTCGTGGTTTTGGCTTGACCTCTTGCACAGCAGTAGGTTTGGTGCCTCCACTGCAAGTCTTCATCTAGAGGAAAATGAGTCTCCAGAAGTGACAGCGAGATGGGGAGACAGGAGGAGGAGGAAGGCAGGACTGGAAGGCCATGTGCTGGTTCCATCTGCTTTCCTTTCAGTTTGCACGAGGTGTTGCTCTGTGTAGGTCACCCAGGCGAATACAGCAGCTCTTCATGTGAGCAAGCACCATCTACCTTCCCTCAGGTCAGAGAGTGGCTTCTTGCTGGCTTCCCCTTCAGCAGCAGGTGGGAAGCAGGAGCTCTCACAGGAGGACACCAGTAATGCTGGCTGCTGGAGAGAAGGGCTGAGATGTCTCGCTGGCTCAAGCTTTTCTGTTTTGTTTTGCTGGGTTTTTTTTAGGAACTCGCTGAGCCAGAAAGATGCGCGAGTACACGGAAAAGAAGGAAACTTGTGGGACCATCTGTCTCAAGTACCTGCTCTTCATCTTCAACTTCTTTTTCTGGGTAAGCAACCTCAGCCTGTTTCAGAGGCACTGAGACTGCACTGCAGGTTTGGTGTCAAGGGTGCAGAAAGCTTGGGCTTGGTGAAGTCTCTGGCAAAAAGCGCTGACATCAGTAGGACACATTCCATGCTTTGGGGTGAAATCCCACCCTTCAGGCTTGCCTGCCCGGGCTGCAGCAGTTATGGTTTGACTCTGATCTCTGGCTGTTTCTAGGCCATGTTACCAAGTATAGAAAATAACAGGGCACCTGAAAACATGCTTTGGTTTTTAGTCCAGTTGCTCTGGGAGGTGAGGAAGTTCACACATCAGATGCTCTTCATTTGCTTGCTTCCCTCTCTCCCTAGCTGGCTGGTGGGGCCGTGATGGCTGTGGGCACCTGGACCCTGGCTGAGAAGAGTGACTACATCAGCCTGCTCTCCTCCAGCACGTATTCAGCAACTGCTTATATTCTGGTGGTAGCTGGGGTGGTTGTCATGGTTACTGGCATCCTTGGTTGCTGCGCCACCTTCAAAGAGCGTCGGAATTTGCTAAGAGTGGTAAGTTTTGTTTGGGGGAGGATTCACCCCATTTTCTCTTGAACCATGCTGGGAGGGAGGGAAATATCTCAGCTGTGTTCTGCACCAGCCTTACTTATTTGTCCTAGAGCAAATACCACTGAGGCCTCCAGCTCCTTGCTGTGCTTCTTCTAGGGGGGCTGATTCTGCTGCAGAGCTTTTCCTTTCATCCACCCAAACGTGCTCACCAGTGTGTGGCTCAAAAGTACAAAATGTAGTCATGATAACTATACTTTGCATAAGAATGTCTCTGAAACTATCTGAAACAATCTCATGGCTTTTGTCTTGTCCTTCTTCTCTGCCCATCCCATGTTTTCCTTGGAAAATGGAGAGAGGAAAATATGAGAGACATGTTTTTTAATGGCAGTGGTTTCAAGCCAAATGAATGCACCTTTTCACTTGGTTGTCAAAAATCAGAACGTTTCCAGTGAATGTTTTCCTTAGTTGAAAAAACTTATTTTAGTTCTGCTTCCACAAAAAAAGCCACGCTGTTTTGATGGTCTGCTGCTTCTTTTACACCTTTCCCTGTGTTACTTCCTGAGCTCCCAGCTCACCCACCTATGCTGAAAGTTTCTGACCAGCCTTAGGTTTTCTGTTCTGCTTCCTCTCAAGTCTCCCTGTCAGTCTGGAGTGTGGCAGCAGCCCCTGTTGGTATCTGGGCTACAGTGGGAAGCACAGGGCCTGAAATAACAACTGGTGACTCTTTGCTTTCACAGTTACAGAAAAGGACTCTTCACCAGCTCCTTCCTTTCCCTCCTCATTAACATGACTGTCCCATTTCCCCCTCTTGTTTGGATGGAGGAGCAAAAATGGGAGTCATGAGCAAGCCTGGTGCTTGAACCACTGCTCTGAAGGTCTGGTAATCCTTGTGGGAGGCACATTAGGGCCAGGAAGGGAGGATAAATCCCAGAGGAGGACTCAGTGAGTGCATTGCTGGTGCTTGTTCATTAGGCTCCTGGACTGTAGCAGTCGTTTTTAGCCTTGCTTCTCTTGATCTCTGTGCCAAAGAGATCTCCCTTTGTCTTTTTGCCTCAGCCAGAAGTCGCAGATGAAAATCCACTGGGGTTTTCTTTGTTATTCTGCCACAGAAAAATAATAACTGTCTCTTGGGAACAAAAGGCCACTCTGTGTCCTTGCACCGCGCGTCCTTTCGGAGTGGCTGGTTGTGACAGGCCTATTGTCTCCTTGCTTGTGCTCTGCTTTGGTTGCCGGTGAGTAATCTGCACGGGAGACTGGGCTGTGCTTGCCAGGGCTGGGTGAGCCTGCCTGGGGGCCTCTGCCAGCTCTGAGCTCAGACAGTAATCCTGACAGCTTCCCAGTCAGCGCCCCGGGGTCGGTGCCAGCCTGTCCCAATTCCGCTCTGCAGCAGAGACCCCATCGGTGTGGGAGGGAGCTCTGTAAGCAGCACTCTGCACTCTCCCCAGTGCCTCCTTGGTGCTTTTGAAAAATCAATTCCTGACACTTTTGGGTGCTCTTTGAAAAAGGCAGATCTGTTTTGTCAGTTTTTCTGTTAAGACTTGGGATGCTCTGATATTTTTTTTTCTTACCTTTCTCCCTGAGTTTTATGGGTCTAGTTCAAGGCTTTCTGTAGTGCCCTCCCACTGGAGTGACACTGCTACATAATTCTTCTTCAGGTAGTAGAAAGATCCCTCCAGAGAGCAATTTGGATTGTGGAATTTTGAACCATTCTTTGGGTTATGCAGAGAAAACACACTGAAGCTTGGTGCTTCACTCAAACACTTGAGGCTGGATGGAAGAAATTTGGACCCTGTAGATCTTGAGGAGACACAAGACAGCTTAGAGCTGGAGTAAATATTGCCCTGAGCCCACCCAGGTCCAGGCATGTGTCAACTACAAGTCTTTGGGTGATCCCACAGTTCTGCCTTTTTCCACAGCCTCCTGGGGATCGAGCAGGGCATGTCCATGCAGCTCCACGCAGGAGCAGGGCTCTGTAAGGAAGCCCTGCAACTCCTGCTGAAGAGCAAGGAGAGCAGCCCTCTGCTCTGTGTGCGTCTGAAGTGAAAGCTGCTGCCCCCCTGTGTCAGCAGGATCCCTGGAGGTGGCCCTGAGGGAGTCGTGAGACTGAGATAAGGATAATGATGCTGCCTACCGGCAGAGACAGGTTGGATTCATGGGTGGCAGATGCATTAACCTCCCTTACGAGGTTTTACAAGGGGCTCGTGACTCATTTTTTTTAAGGTCTGCTGGACACAAGTTCGTTGCTCTCCACTGTAAGCCAGCACAGCGAGCTGGGTGGTGGTGACGCTCCTTGGCTCTACCTGAGTGCCTCTGATGTGAGAACAGAGCAGGCAAAACGAAAAAGAAACTTTCCACTTCATTGGCTGTTCTCAGCATCCCGCTCTCCTCCTGCCCCCTCCTTGGCAGAGAGGTGATGTCAGAGCAGTTAGGGCAGAACTAGGTCCCAACAAAAGAAAGCCAGCCTTTGTGTCGAGGCACGCTGGTCCTTTCTTGCCCCCTGTCAGAGCGTTGGGGACCAACCTTCCCTCCGGCTCCCCCTGCCCCGTGGGGTGACTCATTCCCCTGCTGTCAATGGGTACCTTGTGCAGGCGGCCTGGGGGAGAGCCTGGGGCTGGGCAGTGAAAGCCTGAGATTGTGTGCTCAGATTAGAGCCTGGTCTGCAGATAAAACCCAGCTGTCCAGCCTTTGCAGCTGCTCCATCCTAGCAGGGGCGAAAGAAGAAGCCGGGAGTGTTGGGGTCTCTGTCATTTTACTCTGCAAAGAGATGGGAAATACCTGGTGAAGAAGAGTAGACAGTGGGAGTTTAACCCTCGTGCAACAAAAGGCATCCGTGCCGTGTAGGTCACTTTGCTGGCTCCAGGTCTTCCATGTCCTTTGTGCCAGTGAGAGATGGTTTGGTGGCTGGTTACATTTGCAGGGGGCCATTTGCTTCATCCCTTGGGAACAGCTGTTTCTTGAGGTGAAGGGTAAACCAGAAAATGGGAGATAGTTTCTTTGTTCTGCCCTGGGGAGGCCAACTCTTACAGGGACTTGTCTGAGGTCTGTGTTGTGGCTGGAACTGGTGTCTCTTCAGCTTTATCTCCAGAAAGATGAATTCAATAGCAGTCATAAAACAGCCTGGACCTGTAAAAAACTGTTGATGTCTGACCAGGAGTAAAGCAGGGGCTGTGTGTCAGGACAGAGGTGCTCCCTGAAAGGCTCTGTCTGACCCTAAGGAGGAAGTGACCACATCACCCTCTGTCCTTGGGCCTTTCCCTTTTAATCTATTACTCATATTCCTCCGTGTAGGTTTGATTTTCCCTTCCTGTTTGTGTACAGAACAGTGCTCACAGGTTTTTTTCTGCTGTCCATTTGATTCTCTTTGTGCTCAGCAGGATGCATCCCTTGCCATTTCACTGCCATTAAGCCCTTTTAAGAAGTAGTTGTGTTTTCCTCTTGGTCTTCTAAAAGCTGCTCTCACTTTGGTTTTGAGATACTGAGCTTTTCCCTCTAGAACCAGCAGGATGTGCAGTCACAGTCCATCGGTGCTGAAGTCCATCCACCTCAGTAGTGCCCTTCAGACTGTGGTTGAACCCCACTGGGAACATAAGTCCATGGTTGATGCTTATGCTGAACTGGGCTGCTCAATCCTTGGTGCCATGGGCCTTTTGTTGCTTTATTGAATCATCATTATAACATACATTGCTCCTTAGGAACTTGGTGTCATGCCCAAAATGTACCAAAACGAGCAAAACCTTCACATTTGTTGGTATTGATGTCAGAATTGGATGTTTTCTGTGACACTTGAGTGTAGGCTATCGGGTCATCCAGCAGCCACTTGTCTTCTGTCCAGTGATCTTATCTCAATTGCCTGCACTTCTCCATTCTCTACATCCCTCTGGCTCTAGGAGTTAAACTCACACTTGCTGCTGCTTGTCTTCAGTTATCCTCTGGTTGGGGTTGGTTTTTTAACCCGTGGGATTGTTCCTTTCCTATCCTATTGAGGTTTCATCCCAGCCCCCCTGCCTTTGCACGCTGAAAAGCATCAGTGAAGACAGTCATGCATTTTACCAGCTAAGGAAAAGCTGGCTCTCAGTGTCTCCTTTTGTTCTGTTCTGATGTCCTGCTTCTCACATTATTTTACAGTACTTCATATTGTTGCTGTGCATCTTTCTCCTGGAGATCATTGCTGGAATCCTGGCCTATATCTACTACCAGCAGGTGAGTGGACATTAGCCCTTAGAGACTCAGACCAGGGTGAGAAGACAGCTGGTTATCATCCCATTTCTGTTGCCTGAATTGGCCTTGGAGGTTTGGGACCTGAGGTCCACTTATGGTTCAACTTTCCGTGTGTCCTCTCTCCCTCCCCCACAAGGCAGACCTTGGATCATTGGCTGGTTTTGGCAAAGTGGTGGTGGTCACTCTAGGGAGGCTGCTCAGCTCCTTCCTGTGGGTCACCCTTGTGTGCTGCTTTTCCACAGAGCCTTGTAGAGGACAGTTTTTGAGGCCGTGTAGATCAAGGAGCTCTCCTAACACCCTTCAAGGCCTAGTGTGAGCAACTGAAATCACATTAGTGCCACTTAGTGTGTCCAGGACATAGGAACTGCTCCTGCTGCCATGCTTTGGAGCTGGAGAAGATAGTGAATGGTCCAGATGAGAGGTCCTTTCAGGTCAAGAAGTTTTTGAGCGCACCACTTAACCAGTGCAGCTGAGGGGCTGGAGAAGAGCACAGGCTCCCAACAGCTGCAGTTTTCTCTTGGCACCTTCTGCAGTTGCAGGGAGCAGAGGCTTAAGTCATCACTTTGTTTTCAAAGGGCGTTGAACCACCAAGGCACAAACAGCCTGTGAAGTTGTTCTCGTGTCTGGAAATGGATTGGAAATGGCAGATTAGGATTGATGTCAAGTGTCTGTCTGACAAGCAGCTGGACGTCCCATCTTATTGGCTTGGCTGCCAGGATTCCTTGCCATTCCTTTTTCTCTTGGGCCTTCTGTGCTTTGCCTCGCTAAGATGGGCACTGGTGGTTTGTGAGGAGCCAAAGAGCCGTGCTGGCTCCTGCCAGGAGGGATTGAGGAGTGAGTGTGCCTGTTTAACAAGGAAAGATCAATCCTGGCAGGCGTGGCAGGAAGCTGGGGTCCATCTGCCCAGCCATGCAAAGGCACAAGGTTCCCGTATGACAATGGATGAAGAGGAGGCAATCCAAGAAATTCAGAGCTGTGGCCTTGAGTGCTTGAGATCACTTGAGGGCATCTCTGATCCATAGCTGCCCTTCCCCTCTCCCGCTGGCTGACAAATCCCCTTTCTTTCCTGGTTGCTGGCTGCTTGCTCTGCTTGCCACTGGTTTGCTTTCAGCCCTCGCTTCGGTGTCTAAGGCTTGTGCGTGTCTGTCTAAACTGTTTCTTTTGTTATCTCTGTTCCATGCTGCAGCTCTTCCCCGTGAGCCCTCAGGTAACTGCTTTTCTCCCAAGTAATAATTCTGCTAATGGACTCTCCTCTTTATTTGCCTCTGATACCTTCCAGCTGCTGAACCTTTTCCTTTCTTTTTATTACACTAAGTCCTTTGCACTTCTGTAGAGCTTCCCAGCCCAGGATCTCAAAGCATTTTGCAAATACTAACGAATGAAGCCTCATATCATCTCTGTGAGGTAGGTGTTGTCCTCATTTGACACATGGGGTTGGAAAAAACAGGGTTTCAAGGGGAGAATAAACTGCAGGCTCTGTTTTGCACAGTTCAGCATAACCAGACGTTTGACCTCGCATTTACTTACTGTGTAGAATAAAAAGTGTAGAGAGAGTCTGCTTGCCTGTTTCGTTCACTGACCTCATCTGAAATGTGTGTTGATGTTGTTTATTGGTATAGGAAACTTAGAATTTCCCAGCTGCTGGAGTAAAGAATTATTGCTCTATGAACCAGGATGTCAAAAAAATGCCAACAAAACCACACAGCTCTTGGGCACTTTTTGGCTGTCATCTCTCTGGGTGGGAACTCAGTTAGATTAAAAGAGCCTCCAGAGGAATAAACGTTTGGATCCAGTCACTTGAACGTGCCAGTGGTTTAGGGGATGCTTTCAGAGACTCTGTCTCTGTCACTGTTAGCAAGGAAGGCCTTGGGGTGCTTCTGCAGTCTCACACCTAATTCCCTCCTGTGGCATCCTTTTTCATGCTGATACGAGAGTTTTTCAGACTATATGGCTTCAGTCCAGTATGCCCAGGACTCTTGATTTCTTCTGGTTCCTTAACAGAGTGATTTGGTTGTCAGTATTTTGTCACAGGCTTCAGAGAGAGATTGCCTGTGGTCTCATAGGCATATTCTTACCTAAGCAGGCCCAGTTCTGTATTCTCTTTTGAGGGAGCCATGTCTTGACAATCGTGTGTACTCAAGGTGAGGACCAGTATGGTGATGTGTAATGCAGGCTGAAATTGGTCCTGCAACACCTCTGTCCCCTTACTAAAAAGGAGGCCTGATCTCTAATCACTTGGAAATAAACCCATCTACTCTCCAGCCTTGGAGGATGATCTTGAAGGAAGCTGTAGCTTCCACTAGGCTCTCTGCTTTCCTCGTGGAGCAAAGGGCTCTGGATGCTTCTGAGGAGTGAGTTTGCCTTCTGATTTTATCCCACTTGTCTCTTCCATCAGCTGAGCATGGAGCTGAAGCAAAATTTGAAGAACACCATGACCCAGAAGTACCGAAAGGCGGGAGAAGAGAGTGTTACCAGTGCAGTAGACAAGCTGCAGCAGGAGGTGGGTATCTCTAGAGGCAGAAAGAATTGATGCAATTTCAGGGCTTAAAACCAAACACTCAAAAGGTGTCGTGGGTTCTTGACAACCACTGTACAGATGTTTCTTCAATATACTGAGTGCATGTTACCCCACCTGGAGTACTGTGTTCAGCTGTGGAGCCCCCAACACAAGAAGAACATGGATATGTTGGAGCATGTCCAGAGGAGGCCACAAAGATGATCAGAGGACTGAAACCTGTCTCCTGTGAGGCCAGGCTGAGAAAGTTGGGGTTGTTCAGCCTGGGGAAGAGAAGGTTCCAGGGAGACATTCTTGTGACCTTCCAGTATCTGAAGGGGGCCTACAGGAAAGCCGGGGAGGGACTTCTTATGAGTGCCTGAAATGGTAGGATGAGGGGGGTAGTGGCTTCAGACTGGGAGAGGGGAGATTTAGATCAGAAATGAGGAAGACATTCTTCACTCCGACGGTGGCAAGACCCTGGCACAGGTTGCCTAGGGAGGTTGTAGATGCTCCAGCACTGGATGTGTTCAAGCCCAGGTGGGATATGTGGCTTTGAGCAACCTGGGCTAGTGGGAAGTGTCCCTGCCCATGGCCGGGGGGTTGAAATCAGATGATCTTTAAGCTCCCTTCCAACTCAGACCTTTCCATGGTTCTATGTTCTGCTTCTTGCAGTTGAAGACAAGGCTGGGTGAGGTGCAGGGCCGGGGCCAGTGGTGTGATCTCTGAATTGCACACCCAGTAGCACTGAGGAAATGAGATCTGAATTACTCCTGGAGTGAGCTGGAGCTGCCAGGTCACTCTGACAGCTGCTTTCTACTTCCCACTTCAAAGCTTTGGGGAAATTGCTGGCATTTTTCATTAAGCTCCTCACTACCCTGGAGAGCAAGGTGTAATGAGAGAGTCACTGCTGATTCTGTGCCAGGCTCAGGGGTAGTTCATGTTAGGGCTGCTGCAGTTCTGACAGGCAGAAAGGACCCTGGTACACTCTCAAAGTGTGGAGCCTGCTCTGTGCCTACTGCCATGGCATCTGCATTTGTGATAGTAACTGGTAATTAAACTTGCCCTGTTACCACCATTAACATTCCCCGGTCTGGTGGTTAAGAGCCCAGGCAGCTGCAGGTGGGCTCTGGTTACAGTTCATCCCAGGAGGAGCAAAAGGTCAGAGCTGCTGAAAGATGGGTGAAGCTGGTATTTCATGGCTGATTTGGGGACTCTTAACACAAAAAGTCACTGGTAATTATAGTACTCTGAAAAAATAAAGGCCATGAGATAGATAACTGGAGTCTCTGGGAAGGAGGGTGAAGCCCAGGGCTTTGCATGGGAGACTGGAGGGAGGAGAAGGCTGCAGTGCTTGTCTTTGCTCAGCCTTTGCTCTGTGTCCATGCAGTTCAAGTGCTGTGGGAGCAACAACTACACGGACTGGGCTGACAGCCTGTGGATCAAATCTGTAGAGGCCAGTGGACGGAAAGTCCCAGACAGCTGCTGTAAGACGATAACCGACCTGTGTGGCCGAAGAGACCATCCTTCCAACATCTACAAGGAGGTAAAGAGCAAAAGGGCTTCAGAGCCACCTGCCATGAGCTATGTAAAGGAGGTGGGCAGGGAGTGAGGGGGTTGGGTTCTTGCTGCAAACTGTCGGTAGGCTTCAGAGTCAGGAGGATTCCTTAGAAAGCAGAATTTCTTTCTCTAGTTGAGCGTTCAGTCATCTAGTCTGTTACTTTTTTATGTAGATCTAAGAGAAACAATTAGTTCTGTTTGTTACTGTGGAGTATGCTCACGACAGGGGAAGTGGGAGAGGTGGTTGGCTCTGGCAAGAGGCTTGGATGCAGGCCCTGCATTTGATACAGCTTCCTATCGTTGGAATTACTCGGTGAGGTGCGCATGGAGATACTTCAGGTCCTTGCTTGAGATGGTAGGATTTGACCTACAGCATGAAGAAACACCTTTATGGGGAAGAAGGAGGGCCCTGTAAGCAGAAAAGCGAGGCCAGTTCCAGCGGGCTGCAGTTTGGGATGAAAAGAAGATTGGAGTTGAGCTAGAGGGGCTTGTCTCTCTTCTAGAAGAAGCAGGCTGAATCCCAGACTAGCTAAGTAAGCACATAGTTCTCAGACCATCAATTCACTCAGTTTATGTAGGGCTGGTAGAAGTTCTTGCATTTATGTTGGCACCCTCCAGTCCCATCACCTGGCTTTAGCTTGCTCCCTGTGCCCCCTCTGTGGGGTAGCACAGTCCTTCTCATTGGTGGAACCAATGCCTTTGGCTGGCTGTATTGAACCTGGGGAGCAGCAACTTCCAGCTTTCTCCTTGTTCCTGTCCCCCTGGCAGTTAACCAGGGCTGTGGGTGAAGAGGTGGCCCCTTCAGAGCAGGTATTTCTTCTTACAGGCTGTGCTTTGAGCAGCGCTTGGAAAAGGGACATGAAGTCCAGTCTCTTTGATCTGCCAAAGCCCTTCTCCTGTCCAGCTGCTTGTCTGGGTTTTGCTCTTCAGGAAGAAGGCTTGTCCATAAGATGTGTGCCTTCCAGGCGAGGCTCAACGAAGAAAGACTCTAAGAAAGAGTCCAAGGGCTGATGAGGTGTTTCTGGGAGTGGAAACAGCCATTTGAGGAGCAGGGCTGGCAGTTCCCCCCCTCTCCGTGCTGCCTCTCTCTGCTCAGCTGCCCAGCTGAGGCCCCCAGATATCTTGGGCTAGCTCTGGAGGAGGAAGAGCTGTAAGGGGAGAGCTGGATCTGCAGCCAGATGCCACACGTCATGCTATGACATCTCAGAGTTCAGGAGGGAGTTTTTGTGCTATTGGGGAAGAAAAAAATCTAGAAAAGGGTCAGATCAGGAAACAGGAGTAAACTGCTTCATATCAGTGCAGCTAAGAACCTGATGCTGGTGTGGGAAAAGTGAGGCCTTTCCATCCCTGCTCACTCCTGTGTTCACTGTCAGCCCCTGGGGCACTGCTGCGGCCTACACAATAAACCCCCTGGTGTTACCATGGAAAACCTGCCTTAAAATAAACAGTACCATTATTTCATGGGAACTCTTCCAAAAAAAAAAAAAGGAAAGCCACCAGAGAATGCTCTTACTGATTTATTTTTGCCTTATGACAACAAAACCTGGGCCTGAAACGGAGAGGGAAAGGTCAGAGTGCTGGCGCAGGATGTAGTGGTGAGGCAGAGGCAGGCAGAGCTGGCTTTCCAGGTTCACCCTGAGCCTCGCTGCTGTCATAAAGAGCACTGAGAGGAATTTCTTCTAAAAAGACTCCTGTCATATTAAGAGTTCTTGGTACTGGATCCACTCAGCAGCAGTTCCTTGGCCTTTTGGCCTCACAGGAGCTAACACCTGCTCCAGACATGTGCTGGGCAGGGAGGGAGGGAACCTTTCTCCACAAAAACGATGCTCTCTGTGTGATGTGCATGTTCTGCGTTTCTCCAGCCCAGCTGGCAGCTGCCTTGGGTTTGTTTGACAATTCCTGCCCCAGCAGGTCCAGAGCGATACAAACCACAATGCCCTTTGCATCATCTGTGCAGCTTTCCCAGTGATGTCAGGGGAAGGGGCTGCTCACAGACACTGCTCTTCATAGCGTGGCTCTCAAGGGTCACAGCCATTGGGTTAAAGTGACTAGGAGGTTAAAATGTACAGATTAGGGGCAGACCTTCTGGAAAGCATCTCCATGGAGAAGCACTTTGGAGTCCTGGTGGATGGTAAGTTATCCATGGGACAGCAATGGATCCTCATGGCCAAGAAGGCCAATGGTTTTCTGGGGTGCATACAGAAGAGTGTGTCCAGCAGGTCAAGGGAGGTTCTCCTCCCCCTCTACTCTGCCCTAGTGAGGCCACAGCTGGAGTATTGTGTCCAGTTCTGGGCTCCCCAGTTCAAGAGGGACAGGGAAATACTGGAGAGAGTCCAACGGAGGCTATGAAGATGATGAAGGGACTGGAACATCTCTCTTATGAGGAAAGGCTGAGAGCCCTGGGGCTGTTTACCTGGAGAAGGGACGACTGAGAGGGGATCTTATGAATGCTTACAAATATCTGCAGGGTGGGTGTCAGATTGAAGGGCCCAGGCTCTTTTCAGTGGTGCCCTGTGATAGGAAGAGGGGCTGTGGCCACAAGCTGGAACCCAGGAAGTTCCACCTCAACATGAGGAGAAACTTCTTTGCTGTGAGGGTCACAGAGCCTGGAACAGGCTGCCCAGAGAGGTTGTGGAGTCTCCTTCTCTGGAGACTTTCAAAGCCCGCCTGGATCTGTTCCTGTGTGGGCTGCCCTGGGTGACCCTGCTCTGGCAGGGGGGTTGGACTGAATGCTCTCCAGAGGTTCCTCCCAACCTCTACCATTCTGTGATCTAATAAGCTGATTTTCCACGTCCTTCCTTTCACCTTGCAGAGTGGTTGCATTACCAAGCTGGAAAACTTCATTCAGGAGCATCTGAAGATTATCGGGGCGGTGGGGATCAGCATTGCTTGTGTGCAGGTAAAAGGGCCGAGGGGAGCTTTGGGGGTGCTGGGCAGAAGTTAATGGAACCCCAGAGCCAAGGGATGGGGAAAAAAATAAATCAGCTGTTTTAGGCTCTTCCCTGCTGGGCAAGGAGAAGTTGCTAGGTACTTCTGGGGCCGTGAGGATTCACTGTCTCCAAAACAAAAGCCTCATGTGCCGGCCTGTCAAATTTGCTTCTGGTGGAGGAGCACATCCAGCTGGGCCAGGGGCGACAGGCTTGTGCTGCAGGGCTGGGGGGAGGCCAGGGCACCGGTGCTGCAGCCTGCGAGAGACCTCTGCTGGGCATGTGCCGTGGGTGCCCGCACAGCCGAACAGCCTGGCTGCAGGACTTGCCTGCTGCCATCCGTTTGGATTCTTTTGTCAGGCAGAATTTCTCCCTCGGCTGTGGCTGTGTCCTGCCGAGTGACAGCACCTGGGAGGCTGCAAATGAATTGGGAGAGGGTGATGAATGAAGGGGTAGGATACAGATGCCCCTACTCCCATTTTAGAGGGAAGGGCACGGGATAGTCTTTTCTTCTGGGTGCCGCGGTCTCTGGGAGTTCCTCATCTTCCCCTTTGTTCTGGCAAGTAGCCAAATAACCCCCCCAGAGAAGCCACTGGTGATTAATTAGGAGGATTAGCACAGATTATCTTCTCTCCGCCACTTATTGCAAGTGGAGCGCAGTATCCCCAGGCAGGAGCTACCTGCTGCTCAGTCTGGCTCCAGGCTCTTTGCAAGCTGCTACATAATTCCTTCTCCCCCCACCCCCCATGTTTCTCTCTTCTCTTTACACCCTGTAGATCTTTGGGATGATTTTCACCTGCTGCTTGTACCGGAGTTTGAAGCCAGAACCCTATTAATAGCCACGGGGACTCTGTCGCTCCCCCTCTGCTGCTTCCCTTAGTGCCTCTCAACCCCACCACTCTCCACCACCACCACAGAAGTGTCTGTAACCCAAGGACTTGGCTCTGCAATTAAACACCTCTCAAACCACGCACCGCCTCCCCTGCCCCTTCTGGGGAAAGTCACCCCCTGGTTGTGCACAAGGCAGCCAGGAGTTCGTTGGGCTCTCTTCATTGTCAAGAAACGAAAGAGCTGTGGATCTTCT
Organism: Todiramphus chloris collaris; assembly: GCA_025345505.1. NCBI lineage: Eukaryota > Metazoa > Chordata > Aves > Coraciiformes > Alcedinidae > Todiramphus > Todiramphus chloris. The sequence goes on from JANVCC010000046.1 coordinate 13,432,191, forward strand.
GCTAGAAGCTTTAGTGAAACAGTCCCTCGGTACAAGTGCAGCAGGGCTTACCAAGGGCCATTTCTCTTGAGCCAACGTGAAGGTACCAGGATGCTCTATGAGACCCGTGGCTTGCTCTCTGAGAAGTGGCTCTGCAGCACCAGGCATCACCTGTGGAGACCGATGACGTTTCTGCGCTGAGCTGGAGCCAGAGCTGAGTGTCTCGTGCGTGGAAGATTTCTCTCCCTCCTCCCGAGTGTGCACCGATGTCCTAACACAGCAGCCCTCCTGCCCAGCTGCTCAGGGCAGGAGCTGCTCTCCCTGCTGATCAGGAGCACAACTTGCTGCAGCTGGAATCTTGTCCTAATACTGATGTTGCTGAGATGTGGGTGCCTTAGGGTTTCTCAGCCATCCTCTTCTGCCTCTTCCTTGAAGCCTTGCCCAACACAGTGCCCTTAGGAGCCACAGAGGCCTTATGTCTCCTGGCCATTCTGGAGCAAAGATGCTGGACAGCTTTCCAGTTCTTTTGGATCCACTCTGGGCTCACAGGGTGTGAGGAAAACTTGTTTCCTCCTAGCTATCTCCTGCTGAGATTTGGTGAGGAACTGGCCTTGTGGAGCTGGTGTCTCCTGCTAACCTTGGGCCTGTTCAGTGAGTGGAGATGCCTACTCACATCTCCTATCTGTTGAGAGCTCCCCTTGCCTTGGTCTTTCTAACTCAAACATCCAGGCTTGCCTCTCTTGGGCAGGAAATGAGTAAATACAAATGTTTCACCAGCACCCAGAGAGCTCATTAATTAGCTGGGGGGTTTCTGGCTTCAATGAGACCTGGAAGCCCACTTAACTAATTACTGCTGAGAAGGTCAGGAGGGTTAGCTTCAACCAGTAGGCCCAGTGTACTTGATAAATTGGTAGTTCTGGTTTAACACTCTGATGCAGAGGAATGGGTTTTAGTTAAATATTCTCTCTGCATTGGGACCCTGGATATACACAGGACACAGATGTCACTGCTGCCATGGGTTTAGTGCCATTGTGATGCCAGCAGGACCTTAGCCTGAATTGGTAGGATCTCATGTGCCTCTGGTCTTGCTCTCAGCTTCCTGGTTACACCCGTGAAGCCAAACAGGGCTGTGGGGTTTTGGAATCCCTTTCACCAACAAGTTTATTCCCTCTCCTAGCCTTTTAGTGGTGCCATTGAGCCCAGTCCCTTGGCAGCAGACAGTTAAAGGGAGCAAAATCATCCAGACCTCTAAAAGGTCACGTAGCATCGTGGGGGTTTTTGGTTCACAGAGAAGAAATCTTGGACTGGCGCTAAAGGGTGACGAGACAAAATTCAGAGCAGGTAAATCTGAAACTCCCCCCTCAACACCAGCCCCATGAAATAATCCTTAACTAATGCAGAGGGAGAGGAGGAGGGACCGAGTTGTGTCCTGGGTTCCGCAGCAGTAGGAAAGAGGGGAAAGAAAGCTAAATTATTGTGTAATGATCTACAGGAGAAATCTCTAAATTATTTTTTGTTTTATAATCCAAGTTCCTGACAAGTATCGACTACTAACTAAGAGGAAAATATTGAGCATGTTGCTTGAAGCAATATTTCTGGTTTCTTAAGCATATCTTCACAGCTGCCTTCGCCCATTCCCTTCAAATGCAGTGTGCAGGGTTGGGAGAGGCCAGGGAGAAGGAGAAATGACCAGTAAGTTGACTTGTGTCCGTTGAGTTGTTTTATAATTCTTCTCTGTGTAATAATATTTGTTGCTTTTTGTTGTTTGTGGTGTTGTTGTTGTTGGTTTGGTTGTTTTTTTTTAACCCAGTTTAAGTTGCTGGCCAATAGAAAAATAAAGCTTAAGATTCTGTACTTTGTGTGGCAAAACTGACGCAGTAGCGGGAGCTGGATGGGTTATGGGGATCCCTCAGATCCTACTGCTGAGGAGCCCGTTCCTCAAGAAGCTGGTCTGAGGAACCAGCCTGAGAAGGAAGCTGGGGAAGAATTTGCTTCACATCACAGATCTTGCCAGCCTGCTTCTGATCTGCCATGAGGTGCTGGGGGCTGCTCCTTTGTCTGGCACCCTCAGAGCTGAAGTCTCAGCACCTCGGGGTGCCAGGAACTACATCTGGTCTGCGTGTGCACACCAGTGCTGCTGCTGGGATGCTTGGCGACCTCTGTCAGCCGTGTCACGCAGGCTGGTCTTCCTCCTCCCATGCAGCGTGGCAATGCCATCAGGGAACTCATAGTCCCCTTGCTGGCCCAGGCCTGCCTGCCTTTACCAGTCAGGTCTGCTGAAGAAGAACCAGCTGAGGATGCAGATTGGCTCAGGGCTCTGCCGCACTCTCCTAGACCCTGTTTCCCCTTGCCCCAGAGACAGGGGAGATCTCCCCCAGTTCCATGGTGACTGTAAGGACAGGGGTGGGCTCCTGGGGCAGGGCTGCCTCTGCCTACCGCTGTAGCTCAGAGGGTTGTGGTCAGGGGCATTGAGTCTCGCTGGAGGCCTGTAGCTCGTGGTGTTCCCCAGAATCAGTGCTGGGTCCAGTCTCGTTCAACATCCTCACCAGTGACCTGCAAGAAGGGACGGAGAGGAACCGCAGCAAGCTTGCTGGTGATACAAAACTTGGAGGAGGGGCGGACACGCCAGAGCTGTGCTGCCATTCAGTGAGACCTGGACAGGCTGGAGAGCTGGCTGAGGGCAACCTCATGAAGTTTAACAAGGGCAAGGGTAGGGTCCTGCACCTGAGGAGGAGTAACCCTGTGCACCAGTACAGGTGAGGGACTGACCTGCTGAGAAGCAGATCTGTGGAGAAGGACCTGGGAATGCTGGTGGACAAGTTGCCCATGAGCCAGCAATGGGTCCTTGTGGACAGGAAGGCATCTTGGGGTACATGAAAAGTGTGATCAGCAGGTCCAGGGAGGTTCTCCTCCCCCTCTACTCTGCTTTACTGTGACCACCTCTGGAGTATTGTGTCCAGTTCTGGGATCCCCAGATCAAGAAAGACAAGGAAATACTGGAGAGAGTGTCCAGCAGAGGCTCTGAAGATGCTGGACTGGAGCATCTCTGTGACCAGGAAAGGCTGAGAGCCCTGGGGCTGTTCAGCTGGAGGAGAGAACACTCAGAGGGGATCTAATCCATGCTGATCAATAGCTAAAGGGGGCCCAGGGGGCAAGAAGATGGGCCCAGACTCTTTTCAGTGGTGCCCAGTGACAGGACAAGGGGCAACAGGCACAAACTGGAACCCAGGAGGTTCCACCTGAACAGGAGGAGAAACTTCTTTGCTGTGAAGGTGTTGGAGCCTGACCCAGGCTGCCCAGAGAGGCTGTGGAGTCTCCTCTGGAGAGATTCCAAACCCACCTGGACACTGTGATCCTGGCCCCCCTGCTCTGGGTGACCCTGCTGGAGCAGGGGGGCTGGACCAGATGATCTCCAGAGGTCTCTTCCACCCCCCCTGGGCTGGCATTCCCCGAGGGCAGGGTGTGGGTGAGTGCTGGTGTGCGCTGGGCGTTAGCTCTAGTGCTGTAGAGCAGCTCCTAGCCTCCTTGCACCACGGCCATGTCAGGAAGAGGGGGCAGATGTTGTGCCCCATCCTGTTCCCCTGTAAGGTTGGACTTTACGGGATAAGTGAAGGGACAGGAGGTTGAAAATCCCACCTTGCAGGTTGGAAACCCGCCTGTCTCCAGCCCGCTGGCAGCGGCTGCTGCAGCTCCGGGCCGGGGCCGCTCGGTGGCTCTCGGGGCTCAGCACAGAGCGCTGCGGGTCCAGCTCTGCTGTGGTGGGGAGCTTGGCTGGGGGGTGGCCGGACCACCCTGTCCCTGAGCCCCCTGAGCAGCACAGGGCACGCTGCTCTTCCCTCGCCTGGAAGAGAACACGCAGGTTTTCTCCCTCCAGCCCCGTCAACCTGCCTGATTTTCTGTGCAGCGAGGAGCCGGGCACGCAAGGCTGAGGCTGGGAGCTTGACCTGGGCAGCACTCAGAGCAGGGCAGGGACTTCTGCTCAGAACCCCCCCAGATGTTCCAATAGGGGCCAAGGAGACAGAGCCGGGTGGCTCGGTACCGCTGTGGGGACGGCAGATGTGCTCCTGAGATGCAGTGGGTAAGATGATGTGGTCATGTTCATTTCTTTAAGCCCATGTCCCAAGACCTCAGCGCTGGCCACCCGTTTTCAGGTGAGGTGAAGGTGGAGCATGGATAAAGAAGGGAGGGCTGGTCCTGGGGGGCTGCTTCCTGAGGTGGGGCTGGAGGAGCTGGGCAGGATGGGCTCTGGCCGGCATGCTCACAGCAGGGGCACAGGAGGTGGCATGGGGTGGCTCTGTGTTAATTGTGTCCCAACAGCTGCTCGGCCACCTTGGCTGCTCTCCCATGGCAGAGAGAGAAACAGCCACAGCTAGAAACACCCGCAGCTAGAAATGCCCACAACTCCCACCCTCGTGCCTCGTCCCGCTCCCCGCTGTGTCATTAAGGGTGCAGTGTGGCTCCAGTCACCCTTTCCCCTGCCCAGAGGGAAATGAGACCCCCCGTTCTGCAAGCCTGCCATGGGGGCATTGTCTGTGTTCCCTGCAGGACAGGGTCCTTCAGCACGAAGCAATTGCTTAAAAGCAATTTCTCGTCTGCTTTGAATCGATTTCTTCGGTCGTGTCTGTGACCAGGGTGCAATTCCCATCTTGCAGCATCCCCATGGGCAGCGCAGCCTCCGGTCCCTGGGTGCTGCCACCTCGCTCAAGATGGGATCTCAAGGGGGATTTCTCCCCCTCCAGACCTGGAGATTTAGTCTGTGCTGATTGCCTTTGGCAGCAATTAGCTCCGCTGTCTTGGGCTGCCTGAGTGGCCACTACAACATGCTCGGGAATGAAAGGGAAAGCCGATGGAGCAGTGAAGAGTGTCTGCAAGAGACCAGCTTTGGGGCAGCTGCCCTGTTCCTGCAGTTTCAAACCAGCCACGAGTATTTCATGCTGCCCTGTGGGGCTGCTTCCATCCCCACACCAGTTCACAAACCAGCCCTTTCTTCTCCTGCTGTTTAATTGAGGGGAATTTTCTGCCCAGGGAGGCCTTGGTGTTCCTTTCACCGTTCACCAAGCCTCCCTTTGACATGGCAGGGGATGTAATGTCCTTGTTTTCCTGGGGAGGTGGAGAGAGGCAGAGGAGGAGCAGGCAGCGATCCTCTCCTCCCTGGTGAGGTTACGACAAACACCCCCTGCTCGCTCGGGAAATGGCAAAGGGCAACGCTCTCTGCTTTCCTGCCATGAAACCACCCCAGGTTTCCATGTGCACCTGAACCCCCGGGAGAAGCCGCCGGGTGCTCTCTGCTGCTCCCCATCACAGCACCGAGCACAGACGAGAGGTGATGCCTCGAGCAGCAGCGTTGTTACTGTCTCGGGCACGGTGAACAGAGCCCGGCAGCTTTTCCTGCCTGGTTTTGTTGTGGGATCCTGGGGTGGTTACAGCAGCGGCTCTTGGGGCTGCTGGTGGTACTGGGCCAGGTTTCCCAGTGAGCTGCTTCCGCGGGAGGAACGTGTCCATCGACAGCCTCTCTGCGCTGAGGTCCGGCCGGGAGGAAGAGGGGGCGGTTGTGCCGGGGGCACAGCAGGCGACGGGAGTGGGTTCGTGTGGTGCCTCCAGAAATGAGAAACTCCCCACGAGGCAGGGGCGTGATGCTCCCAAATGGGCTGGAATCGCCGGAGCAGCAGCGCTGCTGGTGCCCACCAGATCCCCTGGCTGACTCGTTCCCCACCGCAGACCATCAGG